>PVJL010000438.1:0-58809 GCA_004026885.1 Lyroderma lyra
GTGTGTGTGAGTGTGTGTGAGTGTGTGTGTGTGTTCTGTTTTTTGTTCTGTCTTGCCAGAGACTGACTGACTGATTTCTTGGTCTTGTTACAGAACCTGTTCTTGAAATGATCAATCCTAGGGTTTTTGTTTGTTTTTCCTTTTTGATTAGTTAATTTATGATTTTGGAAAAATATTTTTTTCAATTTTTTAACATTTATTTTTCTAGCTTAAGTTGGATGTTTGTTCTTATCTTTCCTTGAAATAAAGGTTTTCAGGTTATGAATACTTCTCTTAGAATGCTCCCAAACTCGCCATTGCTAAACCAGTTATTATTTCTCTAGCCCATGACCTGCTAGGCCTTTTAGTAGCCTCTGGCACACCTGATAACTGCTTCCTTGTTGAAACATTTTCTTCTCTTGGCTTCTGGGCATCACCATGTTTTCACTCTGTCATGCTGGGTGCTCCACCATAGTCTCCTTTGCTGGTTTCTTCTTTTCTTCTCTATCTCTTAGGCTTGGAGAACCCCAGGGTGCAGTCCTTGGTTCTCATTGCTCCTCTTTCTCTGTTGGTGATCTCTCTCAGCCTCATAGCTTGACTTACCACTGTGGGGTTCATAATGCTCGCATTTATTTCCTCAGCCTGGTCTTGTACACTGAACTACAGACTTACATGTTAGTTAGCTCCTCACTATCACCATGTGGGTATCTAAAGGGCATGTGTGGGGGGGGTTGGGGGTGTTATATTCACGTTCAGAACTGAACTCCTCATCTTGCCTTGAAAACTGTACCTCCTATAGGCTTCCCATCTCATTCGGTGGCAATCTCATCCTTCAAATTGCTTCTGCCCAGAACTCTAGTGTCATCTTGGACATCTCTGTTAGTCAGCAAATACTGATGGCTGTTCTCCAGAAACATATCAAGAATCCAGCCACTTCTCACCTCGTCCACTAGTATCACCATGGTTGAAGTCACCATCACCATGTATTTGGCTTTATTAGATTAATCCCCACTCTGGTCTCCCTGCTTCTACCCTTGACACCCCTACCCATCCCCTCACAATTTATTCTTAACACAGTAGCTAGAGCTATCCTCTTAAAATGTAAGTCAGATGTCTCTTTTTTACTCAAATAACCTTGATTCTCTGATCCACTCCTTCCCAGGGCTAGGGCTTGCCGGGCACGTCTTCCTGTGAATTGGAAAAAAAGACTCTCCCTTCTCCACATGGACACAACTCGCGCCAGGACGCATGGCTTGTCAAGCAGACCCGTACTTGATTCTAGCACCTACTTAGGCCTTTGGCCTTGTACCTTTGTTCAGTGGACAACCTGTACAGCCATATGTAGTGGTCATGCTTTTCTGTCTCCCCGAAGGACCGCGTTGCCTACTACTCTCCTTCAGTCTCTGCTCCAGCTGCTCTGAAATACTCTTCCTTCAGATGGCTGGTTGCTTTTTCCTTTACCTCCTCCAGGTTACTTGTTGCTGTTGCTTTCCTTGACCAGTTTCTTTAAAATCGTAACCCCCTCCCACAACTCGCTGCCTTTCTTCGCTGCTTTGTTTATTTCCATACCACTCACACCCTCTAAAATTCCATATAGTTTGCCCACTAATTTTGACTTCCCTTCCTTAAAGTTAAGCTCAATGAAGTTAGAGATTTTTGTCCGGTTTTCTCATTGTTTTGGCCTTAGCACCTGAAACAATGCCTAGCACGTAGCAGTCACTCACTGTATACGAGGGCTACCCTGGAAGTTACCAGCCATGTAATATGAAAAATAGAGGCATTTATGGCTGGATTCTTTTCCGGACAGCCCTCGTATGTGTGTAAACTTTGGTATCTTTTATAAGAGAATTTAGGCCTTGTTAACTTATTTCTGAACAATAACATTGTTATAATTTTCCAACATCAAGAATGAAAAAATTTAATTTAAAGGACAAAGGGATTTAGTTGGGAAGCATTTTCTCTGAAGGTAATTGTGATTTTCTCTCAGGCATTCTGGGAGTGCTTAATGCTATGGCAGGAAAAGGGGTGACCGTGAAATCAGGACAAAGTCAGAATTGTAGCTCTGAGACTTACTAGCAGTGGTGCCTAGGCTTGAGGTCCAGCTTTGCCACCGACAAGCTGTGTGACTTTGGGCAAGGAACTAGCCTTTAATTTTCCATTTTTCTCGCCCATTAAATGGTCATATTAACATTTACCTCATAGAAGGTTAGAAGGATTAAATAAAGGAATGAATGGGAATTACTCTCATGGTGCTGGACTTTAGAGTAAACACTTGGGAAACATCATGTTATTGTTATTAGAGCCTATGCTGCTTCCTCTTATGGGCTCCCATTTTGAGAGGTGTAACGCTCAGAAGAGTAAGCTGCAGAAGTGGGGGGTGTGTGTGTGAGGGGGGGTGTGGAGGCATTAATATTCATGAATTCCCTAATCCCTGGTCGATGTACACTGGGGACTTAAGGATTTGGAGACAGTGTTTCTTAGAAATGAAAGATCTTAAGTTTCTAAACTGCTCGAATGCTGAATTATGGAGGCCGACTCTATCAACTATTGAATTGCTACTTCTCATTTAGATATGGTTAATTTATGTATATATTTTGTGAATATATCAATACAGTATAATATCTAAAAACTGAGTATTCTACTAACGAATTATGAACACTACTATGTATTATTTTCTTTATTCCACTCCTGTAATGAAAAGAAAGCATTAACAGTAAAGATAGAATTGATACAACCAAGCAAGTTGTATTGGGAATATTTTCCCTGTGTAAGTGAGGACATTTGTTTGATGCCAATCCCGATGTGCCTCTGAGTCATTCACGTGATCAGACACTGGCGAGGTGGTCAATGCTGGGTTATTAGACCATTTATCCCTGAGGCCTGTTTTGCAGCTGATTTGCCTTCTCTTCAGGGGAAAATGAGTTCATTATAAGGAGAACAGTATGTGTCATGCTGTTTCCAGGAATCTTAAGTGTTTAACAGAGAATATTAAACATTAACTAAAGTATTTGGAAATCAGATTCTGGGAGGCTTCTCCTAAAAATAGTTAAAAGGCTGCACAAATTAAGATTCTTTGGGTTGTAAGTAACAGAATAGATGCTGGCCAGTTTACGCGCAAAAAAGGAAATGTGTTGGATGGACACTGGATTATCTCATTCATCTAAGAAACTGATGACCAGCCAAACCTTAGGAAGGATAGGAACTCAGGATTCAGTAGCAGGAGTTTGTAAAACTCTGCTTTCACTGTCTGTATTCCCACAAACCCTTGTCTCAGTTTCATTTTGGGGGAATTGCATAGGTAGGGCTGGCTGCAGCTATTGTTTGAGTTTATCCTTGCACTAATCAGCTATGGCCAGGGGTAGCGTCTTCTAGTCCAGACAATGTAGATGAGCCCCTGGAGAAACCCTACAGGGTAGCTACCACCGGGTATTTTACCTTTGAGTTGCTTTCTTTTTCCTCTCTATTGAAAGACCATGGTAAGTTTTTTGTTCCAGTCTTGGCTCAGGGAAGTTACATGCGTTCTTGCCCCTATCCCCAGACACTTGATTAATGATTTTCAACAAGTTGTGTCAGTTATCAGCAATTCTACTCAGTCAGTCCAGCAACAGCAGTCTTTGGGTAGTTCCTCTCGTGGTGTGTGTTCTTCAGCAATTCTTTGGGGACATTTCTTTTTTCCTTTCTTGGTTTTTTTGTTTGTTTGTTTGTTTTTTGGAATTTTTAAATATAGATTCTACATTGATCTAATTATTACACATCTTCGAATGGGCTGACCACCAGATGAAGGGAGTAGGTAGGGTCATGAAGTGGGACAACCTGAACCCCTATTTGGGTTTATTGTCTCAAGCAAATCTGTTAGTGCCTTTGTACTAGGCCTAGAGACTATTGTCTCTTAGCTGTCTTCTCTCCCTCCTGACTTTTTTTTTTAAGAGGGATTGGTCAATAGGAAGGTGTTATTTCCTTTTTTTTTAAAAAAAAATTATGAACTGTATAATTCACATGGAAGAATAAAGATATATGTCTTATTAGTCTTTAAATACTCATAACAAAACACAACACAACAAACACACACACACACACACACACACACACACACACACGACATTCAGTATCTTAGGAACCCTCTGCCCTGCCCTGATCACATTGTTTTTCCTCTGGTGGTAACCATTTGATGAATTCTGTTTGTAATTTCCTCACTTACAAACATTTTTAAAAAATCACCTATTTATGAATGCGAGTATATGCATACATAAAAACATGAGTGCAACAGAAACTTAGCTGAACAGGGAAAGAGCAATATTGCCATTGTTAGACTTCTGGGAGAAAATAAAACAGTCTCATGGACACGGTTTACAAGATATTTTTCTGGGAAAGTCTGGGCAAAGGCTTGAATCAGTCCTGAGAAAGTCAATACATCTGGCAGGCCAGGCATTTGGGCCAGGAATGTCCAGAGGAAAACTAATTGGAAGGATTCTCTGTTTTCTGTTCCCACCTCACCATGACCAACCCCAACACTCAAAGGTAGGTAACATACAGTGGCTCTCAAAGAATGGTTCCTTGGCCAGCAGCACCAGTATCATCTCGGAAATTGTAAGAAATGCCTAGTTCCCGGTCCGTATCTACTAAATGGACTCTCTGGGGTTGGGGCCCAACTATCTGTGTTTTAACGGGCCCTTCAGTGATTTTGGTATGTGCAAAAGACTGAGATACATTGGATAGAAGTATACACTCTACCTATCTTCAGTTGATCGAGGTTGTAGGGCATGAAGAAGAAAGAAGGAGCTTAATTAATAAGCATGTGGTCAAGATAAGCTAAGTAGAGATAATACTGTGAGCCCGGCTCACTGGGCATTCTGTCCTTCATTAAAAAGGCAGTGCAAGGCAGCAGGTCTCTGGAGGATGACATCCCTTCACCAGGGCTGTCTTGGTGACACTTAACAATCTGGACTACTGTCACTTAAACTCACCCTTCATCATTCCACCTTGAGTTTACCTTCCATTCTCTCTTCTTTTTCCTCCATGTCTTCTCTTTTCTTGGTTTATTCTCTTATTTTGGAGCTCAACATTAGTTTTTCCCAAAAGATTGTGTGGGATGTGAATGTTTGCAGTCCTGAGTATCTAAAAATATCTTCATTCTTCATCCTTGACTAACTGTCTGGCTGAATGTGGAGGAGTGTTGAAGATGTTGCCCATTGCCTCATGTCCTTTACTCTTGCTTCTAGTGTTGCCGTGGAGAAAACTAAAGCCAGCTGGTCCTCGTTTCATTGCATGTGACCCATGATTTCCTCTCTGAAGCCTGCAGAATCTTCTGTTTCTCCTCAAGTTCTGAAATTTCACAAGAATATGACTTGATGTGGGGTTTGGTGTATTTTTGTTTCTTTGTTTGTTTGTTTGTGTTTTTTATGTGGGATTAAGGAAAAAATTGATTGTGCTATGCATTCAGTGGCCCTTCCAAATTGCAAACTTGAATCTTTTCATTTTGGTAAATTTTCTTTGATTATTTTGTTGACTTTCATCCACCATTTTCTCTTCCCTCTCTTTCTGTAATTCTGTTTATTTGTTTGTTTTGGATGTTGCATCTCCTAGGTTGCCTCCCTTTAACAATTTTTATGTTTTAGCTCCTTTTATTTCTTGGGGTGGTCTCTTTTATAGCTTCCCATTCTTGTTTCATGGATGTTATGTTCTCTCTTATCTCTCTGAGGATATTAGTACTATTTTTGAAGTTTTCTTAACTGAATAGTGTCTGTTTCCTCCAAATTGCCTTTTTATGTTGTCTGATTCCTTAGATGTGTGACTGGTTGTTTGCTTTAGGTAAGAACTCAAAGCTGATTGGAAGTTTGAGCATGTGTATACAGGGCTTGTCATTCTTGAACTTAACAAAGTAACAGGTGAATCATTTGTTGGAGAGCCTCTTCTACTAGTATTTTCCATTATCCTGCCTGGCTCCCAGGAATCTGGAACCCGAGTGGGATATAAGGGCTAAAAGTACTTAGCTTTCAGCTTCTCAGGCCTCATTCATCCACTCTTCCTTGCTTGCAACCCCCTGCACCCACAGTTTCCTTGGCTGGGATATGGAGGGCTGACAATGCATTTCTCCTTCAGCCCTTTGTCTCTGCCATCCAACGGTCCTTGAACTGGGCCTCTCTGTAGGCCTAAAGGCATTTCTGCTGTAACACCATTTAACATTACTGGAAGAACTTGTATTTTGCAAAGTTATGCTTCTGGGATAGGGTTAGGTGAACACTACTTAAAATTTATAATCAAAGTAACACAAAATCAATAACAATTCTAATAAAAAAACAGTAGCACAGTTAAATCTCATGTACATTTGCATCTAGCATGATGTAGTAGATTCTTCACAGCCTTAAATTGAGGCATAGATCCTTGAGGGCATTTCTTTCTTTTCTTCTTTTTTTTTTTCTTAGAGGTGAAACAAAGAGATAGTTTATTGAAGAGAAAGTACACTCTAAAGAGGTAGGAGCTGGCTCGAGCAGGAAAATGGCTCAAGAGCCGAGAGCATTTATTTCTAACAGAGATTTGTATTAATATCAAAATAAAAATCTGATCTGGCCTAGATGTAAGTATTTCTTCATTGATTTCTTTTTTTTAATGCAGGCGAAATGCTTTTGCAGTTCTGATATCCAAATGGTTAACTAGTGGAAAACATTGAGGTTCTTGAAGTCACTATATCAATATTTATAGTAAAGAATTTAGGCCTTTTAAAAAAATTTTGTATACTGTTAAGGTTTTCTCTTTAATTATGAGAAATCTTGTCCCTGGTAGCCTCAGAAGCCTGGAAGAGGTCACATATGAACCTATACAATTTCTGCATTATATCAACCCTCTGAAATTACCAATTGTGTTAGAATTAGTTCTCATTAAAGAAACAGGTGATATAGCTGAACAAACTATGCGCCTCACTTCTGTGGGCCATTTCCACCCCAAGTGTCCAACATTTTGGCTTCCCTGGGCCACATTGGAAGAATTATCTTGGGCCACACATAAAATACAATAATGGTACAATAGCTGATGAGCTAATAACAGCTTGTAAAAATATCTCATAATGTTTTAAGAATTTATGTTGGACTGCATTCAAAGCCATCCTGGGCCACAGGTTGGACATTGCCTGCTCCAAACTAGAGATCCTGAGTAGACCCCTCTGAAGCTAACAATTCCACGAAGGGGAGCATGTCCTGTGTGGGAGCTCCATTCTTCCATCTCCATCTAGACTGCCAGGATTTTGAGGGGTATGCATGTGGACTGCAGCTGTGTTCATTTCTTGTTTCATTGTTGATGTTGTTTTACTTTTTTCCCCTCAAATTTTTATTCGTGTTGTTTTTAGGAAAATCTGGGAGAGGGCAGTGAAGTAGAATACATCTCTCCTCCATCTTTATCAAGAAGTCCCCCAGGAACAGTAGTAATCTTTGAGGGAGATGAACTCAAAGTTAGCTGCAGTTTTACAGGTTGAGAGGTTTGCTTCAGCCCCATGCACTTCTGAGGAAAGAGAGGCTGTGGGAATGGGGTGAGGGAGAGGTGAGGGAAGCATTTCTGGAAGCAGCATGGAAATGAGTCTTGTATTGGTCCCTTGACAGTTATCACTGCTTTTTTCTAAACAGAATATTTAACTCTTACTGTGGAGCACCATTTTTATTGTCCTCTGTGACTCTTTTTCGAAGGGTGGAGACTTCTAAAACCGGAAGTTTGCCATGTGTAGAACTATCTATTCCAGCTTTGTCTTTATGGCATTTTGTAGGTAATTATGGTAATATAATAGAACTTCATTAACAATTTGAAAGTCTGTGAATATGTTAAACAAAAGTTTAATTAAATTATTTGTCAAAATGTACTTAGTCTAGGGAGTTCCCTGATGGTGTAGTGGCTTAAGGCTTTAACACTGGCGCTGTCAGCTCTGCAGCCTGGGTTTGATTCCCAGCCAGGGAGCTAGCTACCCACATACCAAAAAGCAAACAAACAAACAAACAAAAACAAAAAACAAAATGTACTTAGTCTACCAACTCTACTGGAAAACCAAGCTTATTTGAATATTTCTGGTCATTTGCTAACATTTCCTTATTATTTCATTATTTCTGTAGTGGGCATGAATCTTAGACTCTCAACACAGATAAGTATGCTATGTCTATTTTGGGGAGGGGGGTTAGTTCTCTGGCTGGGAATTGAACCCAGGCTGCGGCATTGAGAGTGCTGAAGCCTAGCCACTATACCACCAGGGAACCCCCTTTTTTTTTAATTGAAAATAAATTCAATGTCAGGCCCTCATATTTTAGAAGTTTAACCTCAGCTATATCAGGCTCTTGCTTCCCTCACTACCTGCCCACATACGTTCAGGATTGAGAGTCAGTCCTAGGTGTGCCAAGACTTCCTAGGGAGTGAGGTAAGGGTGGGGACAAACCATCTGCCCTCAAGCGATTGTAATCTGTTCCTAAGGAATTGAATGTAAATCAGGTCTCCATTCTTCAGATACTTTCTCTTCTCTTTGCCCTTTCTTGATCCAAGGTCTCTCTAGGCTGTACTTACTAATGTCCTTGGGACACACACATCACATTTGAGTGTCCTTCTCAGAGATATTTATCAACAATTAACTCTCATGCTTTTCTTTCTTATGACTCCCTATCTTCTACAGCTAAGGGAATCTGTATTTCCTCTAGGATGGGAAAAACAGGATTTTATGTAATCATGCATTGTCTTTAATCTATTTGGTCCTACGTACTTTTTATAATATACTCAAAAGATCAAGCTATTCCAACTGAAAAAATATAAAGATTATACTGGAACTTGGATTATATATTAACATTTATTGTGTAGTATAGGCTCTTCATTTTAGTTTGGTATTATATTTGTCCTTTATGAATATTACTTCCCTATGTCCCTGTAAAGAAATGGAAAGCTGGCAACAGTGAGATACATGGACTCTGGCATGGACTCTGCATGATGAAGACATGGGCTTGCAAATCTGATTCTGGGTTAAGTACTTGATATTAGTACACATTGCCTTCAATGGAAGTAGATCTGCTTCCAGGAAGATGCTATAGACATACTTATTCCTAATCTTCCCAAAAAGTATAACTAACACCCTGGACATTATATATAAAGCAAGCATGAAAAGACTAGAGAGAAGAGGCAGATCAATTAGGACACTCAGGACCTGAGGAATGACATGGTGGTTAGATTTCTGAATGTTTTTTATTCCTCATATATTTAAGACTCAATACTAGAGAAGACAGCAACCCAGAAAATGCCAGTGGGTGTGACAAAAGTCCCAAGAAAAGCTTGATCTCTCTAGCCAAAGGATAGTCTCACAATGAAGAAGGGACAATCTCACAAGGCAGAAAACTTTTTAGATAATAACCACTAGACTCCAGCCAAACATCACAGAAAAAAAAAACAAAACATGGTCCCACTACCCTTCCTCCAGCTAAAACCAAGTAGGGAGCCTAGACTTCATGAGTCTACAATGAGGAACCCCAACACCCCCACTGGGGTCATATCAGAGAAGGTTAAGTGAGGAGGTGGAACTTTCATCCCAGCCCTGTGGTGTCAGTGGGCCACAGGCAGAGCCTGAACTTCCACTTTTACCTGATTGTCAAGAGTTGACCTTCCCCTCCTTACTATGGTGATGTCAAAAGGGCCCTAATGGAGAGTTAGAAGTTTCACCAGCACTCAGTTGTAACAAGGCCACCTCTTTCCCTCACCATATCACTGGAGTCTAAATAGGAACAGTAATGAGGTACCTCTTTTCAGCCAGCATGGTACTAGTGGAAGCCTACTGGGAAATTCTCACCCCTGCCTAGAAGTAACAAGAAGTCCCTCCCACCCTGAGTGTCAACCAAGAACAAATGGAGGACCTGATTTCTCTTCCCACCTGAAAATTAAAAGCAAAGAAAATTTCTTGAAAGCAGCTAGAGAGAAATGACACATTAACTATTACCTATAGGGAAAATAAAACAATGTGAAAGACAAATGGATTTCTCCTCAGAAACCATAGAGGCCAGGAGGCAGTGGCACAGCATTTTTCAAGTGCTAAAAGAAAGGAACTAGTAATATAATAACCCAGAATTCTATATCCAGTGAAAATATCCTTCAGGAATGAAATGGAAATAAGACATTCTCAGATGATGGAAAACTAAGAAAATTTATTACCAGCAGATCTACCCTAATGAAATTGCTAAACAAAGTTCTCTAAACAAGACAGAAATGGTAAGAGAAGGAAACTTGGAACATCAGGAAAAAGAGAAAGACCATGCAAAGAACAAAATAATGGGTGAATACAATAGACTTTCCTTCTACTGTTGAGTTTTATAAATTATGTTTGATTTTGAAGCAAAAATTGTAACAACCTAATGTTCTCAATGCATGGAGAGGAAATAATCAAGACAATAATATTGTAAATGGGGGATAGTAAAAGAATGTAAAAAGAGATAAAGTTTTTATACTTCACTTGAACTTATAAAATGTTGACACTAGTGGACTCTCATAAGTTATGTGTATGTAATGTAATGATTGTCTAGAGGAAACATGAAACGAGTTCTATAAAAACAAACACTTAAAAACATTATAGCAAAATCAAAATGGAATTCTAAAAAATGTTCAGGGAACCTACTGGAAGGCAGGAAAAAGAAAACAGAGAAATAAAAGTCCAGAGGGATCAAACATAAAGTAAAAAAGCAAAATGACAGATTTAAGGCTTGTATCAACTATTATATTAAATGTAAATGGCTTAAACATATCAATTAACAGACAGAGATTGGCACAGTGGATATTAAAAAGTGATCTAACTGTATGTTGTACAAGAAACTTCAAATCAAATTATATATGTGGGTCTAAAATAAAAGGATGGAAAATATATATATTAAGCAAAGATTAAACCAAATGAAAGCAGTAGTGGCTACATTAATTTCAGATAAAGTGGACTTAGAGAAAAGAAAATTATCAAGGGCACAGGGACATTAAATAATGATAAAAGGGTCAATCTACCAAGAAAACATAGCAATCCCAATTGTGTGTTCATCATGTAATGGAACTGCAAAATACATGAAGCAAATACTGATATAATTGAAAGGGAAAATAAATACATCCACAATTCTAGTTGACAGCTTCAACACCTTTCATAATCAGTAGAACAATTAGAAAATCATCGGGATATGGAGTGCTCAACAGCAACTGCTGATACCAACAGGGTCTGATGGACATATAAAATATTTGACCTAATGACAACAATACATATTCTTTTCAAGAGCTCATGGCACATATACCAAGATAGACCATATCCTGGGCCATAAAAGAAACTTCAACAAATTTAAAAGAGTTGAAATTATATAAAGTATGTTCTCTGACCACAGTGGAATCAAACTAGAAATGGATATCAGAAAGATAATAGAAAAATCTCCAAAATCTCAGAAACTAAACAACAAACTTATAAATAATCCATGGGGCAAAAAAGTTGCAAGAGAAATTAAAAAAGATAAATTGAACTGGATGAAAACAAAAATACAGCCTATGAGACTTTGTGAGACAAAGCTAAAGCAGTACTGGGGTGAGGGGTGGGGGGTGGGATTTATAGCATTGAATGCTTACATTAAAAAGAAGTACATAGATTGTGTAAATTTTTCCTGAATGATGATACAAAGGCAATGGTAGAGCAAGAATTGACCTTTTCAGACCCCAGCAGACCCTACCCGATATGGACAGTGTTATCAACAGGCGTGTGCCCTGATTGAAGACCCAAACATCAAGGGAAGCTGTGCTCCTAAGATGTTCTGGATCTGCTACTGTTCTGTATGATTATCTTGCTTTCTGCATGTTTTTATTTTTTTAACTTAATTCTTGGTTAAAAATAAATTGGGAGCTTTATTAGTTAGAGTACAGAATAAGCTGCTGTAACAAAGATTTCCCCAAATATAGTTGTTTAAATTAGATTAGAGTATATTTCTTTATCATCTAACAGTCCAGAGATTGGTGTTGGTCCAGGCTGGTGAGTCTTTTCAGCTACATGAAGTCATTTAGTGATTGAGGTTCCATTCACCTCTTTGCTCCACTAACCTCTAGGGTAAGGCTGTCCAACAGAAATTAATCCAATGATGGAAATATATTATATCTGCTCTGTCCAATATGATAGGACGTGTGAAGTTGGGAGCCTTAATTTTTAATTTTATGTAATTTTAATGAACTTAAATTTTAAAGTAAACACACACAAGTGGTTACTGTGCACCATATTAGACACTGCAGCTCTGGATGCTGCTCTTTCCTGCATGCTTGAAGATGATTCACCACCACATTTTTTATCTAACCCACAAAACATGAAAGACTGGAAATGGAGAGCATGTGATATCTTTAAGGGCGAGTGAAAGTACATCAATTCTACTCACATCTCATTGGTAAAAACTTAGCCGCTGTGTCAGGGGTTCCCAACACTATCCTGAGGTTTATTGATTTACTAGTGGGTCTCACAGGATAGAGGATATGAGTCACAGGCTATGATTTATTACAGCAAAAGGATGCAAAGCAAACTCAGCAAAGGGAAGAACACATGGGCTGAATTTTGGAAGAAATCATGCATGAATTTTCACGAGTTCTCTCCCAGGGGAATTTCACAGGATGCACTTAATTCCTCCAGGCAGGAGTTGTGACCACATGTGTCTATGAGGGAAGTTCATTAGCAACTCAGTGCCCATAGTTTTTACTGGGACTCTGCTTCACACATATTAAAATTTTGGGTTCTCAGAAGGAAAGCAGATAGTTTGTAGAAACCATATTGTTTGTACAAACAGTGTAGGCACTCATTTGGGGGAAGTTCTATATTGGTATGGAGAACCATTTACCATTCAAGTTCCCAGATGCCAGTCTGGAGACATGCTTGTAAGTAGACTTTTTAAGGATAGCAGTCTTAGGTCTGCTAGGTTCTTCTTCTTCTTCTTCTTCTTCTTCTTTTTTTTTTTTTTAGCACAGCCATACCTCGCTGTAAAGGAGAATGGTACATGTAGCCTTCAGATGGGTAGCCACATGTTGAATTCAAACCCTGTTACTGTGAAAGAAGTGGAGAAGGGATCTGAAGGGATAACTAACAGTCTGCAATGGAATTTACACACTTTATGACTTTGCAAAAGTTTCTTAGACTCTCTGCTCCTGTGGTTAGTATGCATGCCTCTGAAATAATACATATATTGAGCTGTGCTTGGCACACAGTGTGTGCTCAATAACAGCTGTTATCATTATTATTATTAGTCTATTCTTAGACCATGTGTATTAGTTTATCTCTTCCTTCCCATTCTTAACTCACCAGGAACTTGGAAGTTTTATCCAGAGTGGAAAATCTGGACTGCTGCCTCCCTACAGCTTTCTCTTTTGCAGATTTTTGGGTCCTTTTTGTAGTATAACCGAAGTGCCCCCAAGCTCCTAGGCTTTGGAGGTAACCATTTTCTTTAGTATCCAAATATAATAACCAATGTCTTTATTCCAAGTTGACTATAGGAAATTGTAACCTTTCCCAAATCTTCCTGAGGATTCTTGATTTTCTTGGAGGGATCTTACATGTGTTGATTGTTCCCTGTCACTTCCCTCTTGGAACTCTGACCTTTGATTTCTCTTTGATCTCTGCTCTGAATCTTCCTGTGTTTTCAACCTTGCATTGTCCATTTTGTCCCCCAAAGTGGACATGAACCTCCCTTCGATCTTTACAGCTAGACTGACACAAGGCTGCCATCTATTTGTGTTATGTTGGTGAATAAAGCTCATGGAAGTTTCATGAGTAAGACAGAAGATAAATTAAAATTCGTGGCTAGACATCACAGTATCTGGAGTTCCTGTGTCACCTCTGCCACAGGTGCTCCTTCTTGGCTTCTCTCTATTTTGCCTCTTGCCTCCCTGGTACTATCCGCCTTTTGCTGGAAACTGCTCCAGAAACCTGGATCTCTTCTAGTACTACCTCTGGGCCCCAACCTCCTTACCCGATGTCACCAGGAGAAACCGAAAAATCCCCTAACATCTAGAAAACAAAAGCAAACTCACAGTACAAACCCAAGTCAAAACTCTTTCCAAGAAAGCTGCTCTTCATCTTTCTGTTACGGCAACAATTCCACTTAATCCATCCTTAGACTCCTTCACAACTTGGATCCTACTGCTCCAGCTTCATTTCCACTGCTTCTGTCTTTGTGCCTCGGGAATTTAGGATTCCCTCAGTTCTGCCAGCATGCTCTCTCCTGCCTCTGAGCCTCTGCACCTGCTGTGCTCACACTCGGAACTGCCTCTCTTGCTGGCTCCATCCTGTACCTTCTTTTGATATATTAATAAGCGTAAGGGCCATCTTTTTCTGGAAGGCTTTCCTGAACCCTCAACTTTCAATTAGACTCTCCTACTGTGTGTTGCCGTAGTAGCAGCAATAATTTCCTGTGGCCGCTCCAAAAAACTGACCACAAAGCAGGTGGCCTACAACGACAGAAATTTATTCTTATAGTTCTACAGTCCAGACATCAGAAATCAAGGTGTGAGCAGGGCTGTGCTCTTTCTGAAGACTCCAGGGGAGGGTCCTTCCTTGCCCCGTCCTGCTTTCTGGTGGTTGTCTGCGATCACTGGTGTTCCCTGCTGCATGCATCTGCCCACCACCTGCCTTGGTCGTCACAGGCATCTCCCCTGTGTGTCTCTTCCTAAGAGGCCCGCCCTCATGACCTCATCTTGTCTTAATTACATCTGCAGAGATGCATTTCCAACTAAGGTCACATTCAAAGGCACTGGGTGTTAGGATTTCAACATATCCTTTCAGGGGACACAATGCAACTCATAATGGCAGCACACATACTAAGCATACAGCACAGTAGTTACTTCTTTAGATTGTTTTCCCTAGATGATAAGCTCCCCGAGAACACAGACCTAGCCTGTCTGATTGTATTCTATCCCCAGGGCCCAGCAGAGGTGTTCAGACAATATTTAAATGAATAAATAAATGAATGCTCTCAAATCCAAAGTCCTCTGTGCTTTCCTCTTATCCAAGCCCTCCTCCTTCCCTCTCTCAAAGGCTCAGTGTCCTCTGAAATTCCTCAGTCACCTGGGCACCAGTCACCGAATCCTGCTTAACTGGCTCTGAGCTGTCTGTCGTGGATGGCTGCCGTCGCATCCTCCCTAGCCGTCACCACTGTCCTGATTCAGAACCCTGGCGTCTAGAATGGTGAACAGCAGCGCAGGAACTGTGTACGGTGCCAGGTGGGTTCTGGACTACTTGAGGGGAATCGCTGCATGAATTATGTGAATGTCTGACCACTATGCTGTACACCTGAAACTGTTGTGAAATAATATTAATGTCAGCTGTAACTGAAAAAAATAAACAATCAAGGAAAGTGAGTATCAGATACTCCTGCCATTGGGAAAAAACCCAACCAACCAACCAAACGCAAAATTGTCCTGTCGCCCTTGGGCTACAGTGAAGTCCTCTGGAATGTTCCTCCAACATTCTCTTCTAGCTCTTTTCCTTTTCATTCTCCATACTGTAACTTGAGTGCTTGTATCAAAATGTAAATCTCGGGTCACTCTACTACTCAAAACCTGTCTGACTCCTACATATCTTTCACCTGTCAGCCCAAACCTCTCATTTTCAATTAAGCCTCCATGACTGCCGGCCCTGGGCTTGGTTAGGTGCCTCTGCTATTGGTGCCCTTAGACTAGGTTGTCTGTATGCCAAACGTTTGTAAACCTCATCGCACTTACGTTCTTTGTGCAGTGTGCCTTCCATGTCACAGTGCCAACCACATGAGGGTAGGGCTCTGGTCTGGCTGGTTCACCTCTGCACCCCCAGCCTTACTGACATGTATGGTGCTCAGCACCTTCTTGTTTCAAGAATGGATGCATTGGGTCATCTGCTATTTCTCTTTGTTCTCTGGTTTGACCCTCATTTTGGGAAGCCCACTTGTGATGCATGGTTTCTAGAAATCAAAGTATGTGATTCTTTCCTGCTTAGCTCCTCTCCGTTTTTGACCTCTGTGGGCTTTCCCTGGCTCATCAGAACTTCTCCCCTGGAGGAAGAAGTGTATGGTGGTTGGGGCAGGGACAACTGTATAAGAGACAGAACTTTTTTATTGCAGGGGTTGAAAAGGGGAAATCTTCACCAAATTCCCAACACTGTGTTGAGGTGGGATGGAGAGTCCAGGCCATGTTACTCAGATTGCTTCTCACCACCACTCTCAACAGGGGTGAGGGGAGAGAGTGGATGAATGTTACTGGTGGGAAAGAAAATGGAGATACACACATGTGCATTGAGTATTCATTGCTTTCTCTAGGAGTTTTTAGAATGTTTCTGACTCTTGCTATTTTTCCTTAAGATGAAGATTCACAAGTGCACGGTATTTCTAATTTCCCCACTCATAAACCAACAGTATACTTGTACGTCCCCAAGAACTGAAGTGTCTTGTATTTGATCATCTATGTATGGTTTCTTCATTCAACCAATGTTTATTGAGACCTCCTATGTTCAAGTTCTGGGCCATGGGCTTAGGTTGCAAAGTGTATACAATAGAGTAAGCTTGTCCAACCCATGGCCCGCAGGCCGCATGCAGCCTAGGGTGGCTTTGAATGTGGTCAACACAAATTTGTGAGCTTTCTTAAAACATTATAGAATTTTTTTTGTGATTTGTTTTTTAGCTCATCTGCTATTGTTAGTGTTAGTGCATTTTATGTGTCGCTCAAGATAATTCTTCTTCCAACATAGCTCAGGGAAACTAAAAGGTTGGACACCCCTGCAATAGAGTCTGCCTTCTTGAGAAACTCACATGCTGGCTGGAAGGAAAAACCCAACTGTTTTAAGATGTGCTACAATATGGTAGGTGCTGAGACAGACAGGTACATGCAGAGGAAGAAGGCAGGACTTCTGGTTATTATTTAGAAGCTTACACACTGCTGTCTTATACAAGGGACTGCATCATCTCAAAGGCTTTTGACTGCATCTTTAAATGTATTCCCTGTATTAACATGTTCTGGGATTTTCTACATTATCTTTTAGTTTCCTGGGAGGCAATGGGACCTAAAGGTTAAAAGAAGGGGCCTAGAAGCAGGGGGACCTGGACTCAAATCTGGGAATGTGTCATCATTAAAGAGCATGCAAGCGCTGGGGTTACATACGATGGATGGAACGCATTTAGCACGGTGCCTGGCACGCAGTAGGTGCTCGGACACATCTTTCTGCAGGTGACTAGCTTTTTTGTGGTGTTAGTGGTGATGACAGATACTTTCTTATATTAAGCGTCACAAGACACACAGAGGCTTAGTTGATTTTTTTTTTAAAAAGGCATTTACTGGTATTTAAACATAATATAAATATAATATAAATATTTCTCTTAAGAATATGTATAAGTTAGCAATTTCTCTGAGGTAAGCCTACACATTCCAAGAAATGATCTGGCTCTGAAATGAGGATATTCAAGCTGTAAAGCCCTTGTATGTGTCTTTTTTCCAAAACTAATACACAAAATATTTCAAGTGGCACTTCATAAAAATATAAATATCACTTATATAAATTAACTCAATATCACATATTTAAATACAATAAGTTAAAAAATAATTAAAATAGTGTCCTAACGCTCATACTTGTAGTTCTTCATAGAGAACAACGTAAGTTCTGTGCCCAGTGGACAGGTTTCTGACCAGAGAAAGGAATGCCCGTGAGCCACGCGCTCTGCGATGCCCAGGTTACATCACGCGAACAGCCCTCTGGGTGAACTGCAGGAAATCCTCCAGGCTCCGCAGGATGAGGTGAATCGTCGTGTTCGTCAGCCACTCGTTCTGTGACCGCATCTGAGCCAGCAGGCTGGAGTTGGTGGTTGGGTCAGGGGTGGTGAGTTCATCTGGATTCTTTACCTGAAGGGAAAAGAGAACGAAAGGAATTGTTTAAATGTTGAACAAATCCTTTTGAGTGGAGGCCTGCTCTGGGCTGTGGGAAGATGTTCAAATTTGGGGCAAAGGAGGCTAATTGGGGCCACCTGCCTTAAGTCACCCAGATAGGGGGAGGAGCTTCTCCTCTGAGCCCACCCTGTGTGGGGTCCTTTCACGGCAACTGAATTCTAAGCACCCCTTTGCCGCCGTCTCTTTACATTGTGAGCATCCGGAGGGCAGCCACAGTATCTAATCTGTGCCCTTAAGCAGTGCCCGGCACACACTTGGAATTCAATAGGTAAATGAGGAACCTATAGTGAAAGACATTTTAATGAGTTCTTAAGTGGCTTCTAACGCTTCATATTTTTCTCCAGTTTCGCTCTCACCCATCCATTCAGCATCGATTGAGAGTCCGCTGATGGAGCGGTGTGGGAGGACTGGGAACCACCTTCCCACGGACCCACTGATGGGGCGGAGGGGTTGTGGGAGGCCTTGCCCTTGCAGACCTGAGCGCTGCAGCCCTGGCATCACCTGGAGCTCCTTAGAAATGAGAACCTCAGGTCTCCCCCCAGGCCTGCTCCCTCAGACACGGCATTGGATCCCCAGGGCACTCGTGTGCACAGCAGAGCGGGAGACCCTCCCATTCAAGGCAAACAGCTAACGTGGGCCCGGCAGGATTAGCACCCATGTACTTCTCCACCCAGGGCCCTGCACATCATCTTTGTGTGGCTCACACACAAACTGGGCCATCAAGCCTCCATACGGTGGCATTTGAATGGCTGGCTGGTAGTACCAAAGTACCTGCTCAGGTAGTACCTGCTCTCCCTGCCTTTAGCCATTTCTCTGCATTAACTTTGCTGGCAAAATGTTGGGAAAAAGAGCTGAGTCTTCCCATATTGACAAGAATGTTACTTGGCAATAATCGAAACATGAACACATTCTTTGTGCTCTCTCTGTTCTTTGTTATTATGGGTCACTGCGTAACAGGGTTAGATGTGCCCATCTATAGACATTTTTTTTTCTGATTTCTTAAGCTATTAGAAGTTAAAATTAAACATAGTTTAACATAGTTCTAAGTATAGTTATTAATGTCTTTTCAAAGGAGAGCCATTTTTTTTTTTAACTATCAGGAAATATTTCCCAGATGCTGTCCTGTGCACATGGCCATGTCTTGAGTTGGCTTTGCATCCCCGAGTTGTCTGGGCTGCTCTCTTTGAGCCCTGTCTTCCCCACACCAAGAGAGGACACAAGGAGACACTCACCGTTTGCTTCAGGATCAGTACCAGGGCTTTGATTCTTATCTGCATGGCCTTGGCACTCCCCTCAAACTTGGTCTGGAGGTACTCTAGGTACACCTGAAACTCCAGGAGACCAGTGGTGATTCTCATCAAGCAAGTCTCCTAAGAGGAAAGATGGTGGGAAAATTGGTTATTGTTAGGAACATATAATTGGTTTTAAAATTACTATAATTCAACAACTCCCTCCCACCCCCTCTGGAACTTCAAGTACTTCTTAGGGACCCTGTTTTGAGACATCAGACAGCATCAGCTGCCCCATTTTAAGTATCTGGACAATCAGAGACACCACTTACTCAATTTTCCCCAAAGCCCAGCACATGCTAGAATGTGGTTAGGGTTCCTTCTCTGATTCTCCCTTTAATGCTCTTTCCTTTGGCTGCACTCCTGCCCTTGTTAATGTTAGGCTGAAGCAATCAGAAGTCAGTGCAGGGTATCTCACTGTCTGGGAAGGAGAAGGGTGTAGAGGATGACCTTAGCAGGGAGGGCAGGCCTGGGTCCTGCCAAGCGCAGCCGAGGAGGAGAAAGCCCCCTGGACCACCTTATGTAGGATAAAGTAGCTAAACCTGCTGGGGTTTCTAGCGTGTGACAGTTGTGCAAATCCCAATGCAGGCAGTCTATCTCTAACCATGCCGCTCAAAAGTAAGTTGTCTTTCCAAAGTTTCCAGTTGGCAGCCTCATGAAATTTACATGAGGTTCTTTACCTTTCTCCCCTTCTTCGTTGCCTGCCTGGTCTATAATTATACAGACAGTGCATACAGGATCCCGGACTCTTGACTAAGGAAGAACTCAAAGTGAATGTGATGTGTTCATACCCGATTGAACCCACTTTGGAAGCATCCATCTTTTTCTACCATTTTTGGAAGGTTCAGGTTGTTTTCTGTCAGAGCCTCCTTGCTGTTTTTACACGTGTCATCGTTGCCACACATCTGGAAAGAAATAACCAAAACTGTTATCATTTAAGTGCCCCCAAAGCAAACACCACTAGAGGGCCTATTTGTGTTCTACCATGACCAGGAAATTCTCTGAGAAACATGAAGTCACAAGCCATTAGCATCCAGCCAAGCAAGGTCTAGTAGTGGAGGTGGGGACACTTGGGTTCAGTTCTAGGCTCTCCTGTGACTTCAAGCTTGTCACCTATCCCAAGTCTCAGCATCCCTCTCTCTCCAAATTGGGGATAATAAAACACCTCCCTTATAAATTTGTTGTGAGGATGAGACATAATATTTACATAAAGTGTCTGGCACATAGTGGGTCCTTAATGAATGACAGCAATTTTAAAGATAATTGGGAGAATATAGTTTGAGCCATAGAATTTCCTGGTGGAAGAAACTATGAGATCATCTAGTCCAATTTCATAATTTTACAGAGGGGACCTAGAAGTGGCAGGAAATTCATCCAAGATTACAAAGCTGGTTCAACAGAACCAGAACTAGACTGGGGGCTCCCAACCCATTCTCCTGTGTTTTTTCCTGCCTAGCAACAGAGCCAAACTACCTAACAGTTAAAGCTTGGCGCTGCTTTAACCTACCTGTGACGTTGCCACTCCCCTGGGCTGTCAGGTTTGCGTTTTATAAGCTGAGAAGGCTTTGGGGGATCCCTAACGACCATGCTGGTATGATCTAAAAGGACTGCGACTGCCCTGAGAAGCTGAGCATTCATTTTGGATGGCACTTTTCTAATCCTCCCGAAGTCCAAAGGACACACCAAAAAGATTGGCAGGCCTTATTTTTGGGGCTAGGGGAAAGGGAGTCCCAGGAGACTGGAAAGGACCTCCCTGAGACCAGCAGCAGAGGGGAAACACAGAAGCAAGTCTGTCCCTTTGGCCTCTTCTAAACTGCCCCCAAACCCAAAGGCCTCCCAATGCAAGAGTCCCTGTCCCCCATCCAGGGGCAAGGGGATGGACGCCCACATGGGCCTCTCATCGCCCTCCCTGGAGCTTACCCACCTTATTTCTCACTTCAGAGATTTCGAAGAAGATGGACTTAATGAGGTTTTCGGTTTGGTTTTGAGAGGTGAGGGGTGGTCTGTGTGAGGTGAGAGCATCTTTGGGGTCTTCTCCCAGGGGGACAGGGGTAGGGAAAGCAGTAGCCATCACCAGGAGCAGCCCCAGGGAGAAGGAGGCGAGTGGGCTGACGGCGCCTGTGCCGGAGGAAGGGAGAGCGGCGGTGAGCCGAGCGCAGGGCGGGGGCAGCTGTGCCGCTGGCCGCCCGCCAGCCCGCCCCGCGGGCGGTCCGCACGCCCTGCGCAGCCGGCGGCGCGGGGAGCTCCGCCACTTACTTGTGCAGAGGGAGTTCATAGCTGGGTCCTGGCGGGAGGTGAAGCTCTCTTCCCTTCCTGGTGGGCTGGAGGGCAGAATGAACCACGGACATCTCCAGCCTCATATTTATTAGGGGTTGACACTCTAATATTGAGACTCATGGGAAAATCCCACATTTGATAAATCTTTGTTGGAGGGTGGGGGTGGGGCCAGAGTGGGTAGGGCTGATTGGAAACCTTATTAAGATTGTGCAATGTGACGTCCTTCAGCATCACAGGAATCACAACCGGGGGGAAAAGGACTGCTTAGGTCACTACCGAGGAGCACGAGCTAAGCGGCAGGACCGCTCTTCCTCCACTTTCTTTCCTTTCTTTTCGTGACTCAGCACTTTGGCATGTGTAAGTAAAGATGAAGTCAGCCAGAAGATTTTGTAGGGGCTGGAGAAGCTGAGGCTGCCCATGATTTCTTTTTTTTAAAAAAGGACTTTAATTACCAGATTAACCGGGTATGATTGAGTTTTCTAGTTCCTTCTTATTTGTTAAACCCGGAAAGGTCCTGATCCGAGTTTCTTCTGACCACACCACAGCCCACCCGCCCGCTGTGACACAGTAGATGATACTCTGAGCCATCTCTAGTCTCTTCTTTCCTGGCTGTTGCCCCCCACATCTCACGCAGTTATCTCCCGGGGTCCGTGGGTGCAGGGCGCGCAGCCTACGCAAATGCCCCCTTTTGCGGTCACACGGCGTTTGCCAGTTACGCCCTCACCGGCTCCAGCTCGCTGCGCCGGGTCATCTACAAGCCCCCCTCTCTCCCGAGTGGCCCCTTGGGGACCCTGCTGGTGAAGACTTTGATCTTTGTGCCAAGGGGGCTGTCTTGGGCCGCTGGGGCTACCCGCGCTGCTGGTGATGAGTGGTCGTGGCCCACCCAGGAGCCACGAAGGAGCCTTGGCGGTGCTAGGTCTGCGGGAGCCTTTGAATCACTGACGCCCCCTTGGTTCAGGGCAAAAGTGGGGAGAATACAACTCACCTCTTCGATGGGATGTCAAAAGGAATTTGTGGCATTTTCTGGAGCTTGTGTTCATAGCTCTGTCCTGCTGTGTGACTTGATTTGAGTCCACAGGTGGCTGGGAAGAAACCTGCCAACACAGGCAGCTGCTCTAGGTTCTGTTTTACGGTTCCACTCCAGCGCCTCAGTCTTTCTTATTGGGTTGAGCTTGAACAGACTCTGTCAGCCCTTACAATGACGTCCCTTGCAGGAGAGTCCTTGGTTTCATACAAATAGGCTCGTGACCAGGCTGAGACACCCAGAGAGCTCAGAAGATTGGCTCCAGGCTGAAACTAGGAACTTTGTAGAGTACCAAAAAAAAAAAAAAAAAAAAAAAAAAAAAAAAAAAAAAAAAAAAAAAAAAAAAAAAAAAGAACCAAAAAAAACCCAAAACCCCAAATTATTTACAAAACACAGTGTTATCACGTAATCGGCTTGCTTGCTTTGCAAAGAGGAGCTCATCAAGATTGCTAGACTCAGGACCTCTGCTAGGGCATTTACACTTTGAATCGATTTACTCAAGTTTTGTTTTGCGCACAACACTTCGGACCCACCGGTTGGAGAAAGTAAGGTCGTCCATTCTTTTCACTGCCTCTCTTAACAGAGGCAGGCCCTGCAGTGGTGGCAGCTGGAGTTCATTAGTTCGAAACTGAAAATGAGAGAGGATGGTTGAATGGTTTCATTTTTTTGTGTTCTTGGGTTTTCAGCAACTCAGACACCCCCGGCCAAATCCGTTCTTCTGCACCCAATAAATTCGCCCATCCCGGCTCCCCTGCAACACACGCAGTGGGCCTCTGTCGTGTGGGGTTGCTTTTCTTTCACATATCTGCTCTTTTAGAAAATCATACTCAGTACATTTCAAATACTTAGCAACTTGACAACAACATACTGATTTTTCTTTTCAGTGGAAGGTTTTGAAAATAGAAAGTATGTGCACATGATAAAATGTTCAAGCAGGACATCAGAGTTTGGAGGAAAAGAGTGAGTCCCCTTCCTTTCCAGCTCGTCTCCCCAGAGGTAGCAGCTGACCCACAGTATTTTCAAGTGAAATCCTCTGTTAACCTAATCTGGGGTGGCTTTTATTGGCTACCCAGGTACTCTGTATTTTGGTTTATGTATTGTGTACACACACACACACACACACACACACCCACCACTGTAACTTCCCATTTTCTGGACATCACCTAGGAATTCTGCATGGGAGGGCACAGGCTCTTGAGTCACACAGCTTGGGTTTAAAGCCCAGCTCTGCCACTTGCTGTTGGACCCTGGCTAAGTTACCCCAAAGATTGATGCCCTTCTGAAACTGGGGTGATAACAATTTGGAATGAGGCCAAATGTGAAAAGTTCCTGGTGCCTAGCAGTCCCACAGGAAGTACTTGCTCTCTGTAACTCTCCTTGGTTCCGAGTCTGCTTGGGAGAGCTCCTCCAGCCGAGCCCCATCAGTCCGCATGGTGTCTAGGAATGGACCAGACCACTGTGCCAGTGATCAGTTGGTCTTCCAGTCACTTTACCTCTGAAAAAATGAGGTTCCATGTTTTCTTAAAAATTACTTATGGCAAAAGTGGGGAAGGAAGAAAAAAATGTGATTTCTGTTTTTTATTTGAGTGATTGACAGCTAAGACCAAAAGAGGTGGGACAAATGGGAATATAGGGAGGAAGAAGGGAGACCAAGGTGGCTTTGCTTCCTTTGCCACTGTATCTAGGACTGGCTGGTCCTGCCTGTGCCCTCAGAATGACTGTCTACAGTGACTTTCCTACACGCTGGGCGTCCAGTTCAGAGCGTCCGTCGATGTATTTGGGGGGAAGGAGGGAAAGTGACTTTCATTTGGTCTTAAGCTCTCAGGAGAAGCCACATCTCATAGGTTAAAATGTGCTTCTGTAATGTCCATCTTTATTTGGGGGGATTGAGGATGGGTGGCTCTGTGATTTAGCAGGAGGAAGTATCCCACAGAAAAAAAGAAGTCACTGGGTACTAGGTAACTCGCAGTTACTGTCAGATGTGGTTTCACTTGTCACTAAATCACAAGAAGTTCACAAACTTCACCCGTGGGTTCTTTAATAGCTCCTTCCGGTCCTTCATCTCCCTGAGCAGATACCAGGCCTGCAAGGCTCTGGGAAATGTCTCTGCTTTGACAAAATTGGTGGTGTTCCTTGTGGGGAGAATTTTAGGAACATGTGGTATGTCACCTTGGAGGGCAGCCAGGCCTGGAGCCCAAGCTCTGGGCAGTTCCCAGCAGGGCCCAGTCTTGGTCCTGGCCCTCACAGCCTCAGCTCTGATGTCTGACATCTTGATCTGGCCTCAGATTTTCTGAAAGTGGAGGTGTTCTGGGCCTGGCTCTAGCTCTCCCTAAGCCAGGGAAGGGGCACATCTGTCCTGCTGGGTTTCTGACTGAAACTGCAGGGATGCCATCTCCCTGTGCCGTCGTGGCTTTGCTATGTGCTGAATTACCTTCCCCTGCCGAAGTGGAAAATCCCAGGCATCTTGGGAGGGGAGTGGCTTCTCCTGGGGCAGCAATGCAGACTCCCCCTACCTTGGGGACCATGCCTCTCCTCATGTCCCATTTCCTCTACTCTCTAGGCTTGGAAGAGAATGCCCAGATCACCAGATGTTAATAAGCCAGCTGCTCTGAAGCTGCTTTTGTGATGAGAACTTTGCTGACTCTGAAAGAGTCCCATTGGCCCTGCATCCCAGGCCTGGAGTGGGGGTGGGGTCCCCCAGTGCTTTATTTATTCTACATCTGTGTCGGGTAGACCTGTGTTGGTGGCTGCTGGTTCTGCTTTACAATTAGGAAACTTCAGCTTGTCAGCAAGAGCATTGAGTTAATTTATTCTCACGAGTCATTTGAACTCTGGTTTCTCCAAAGGTCATAGCTCTCTCCAGTTCAATGTCATAGGCAGAAACTAAGCATGCAAACACATTGGCTGTTCCTTCTACTCTTTCCTGTAATATGCTTTGGACATGTTGCACATGCTGAATTCTGAGGCATTGGGGTTTATTATTCCTGAAGAAGGGTCCACCTGGATTAGCTAGAAATATTACAGAGGAGGAATTGAAGTTGGTAAAGCAGATAAATGCTCTGCTTGCCTCCTTCCATGAACACATTAAAATTACAAATAAATTATTAAACAACCAACCTGGAGAACCATCTGAAGTCTAGCTGAACAGAAGTTTTGTAACTAAAGATATAAAGGAGAAGCCACATTGAGACTGGGAGGAGGGGTGGAGACACCCACAGGCTGGCCCCAAACTCCATGTGGCAATTGAGAATCAGGAGGGATATCTCAGCCACAGAGGTCCCCCCAGAGGAGCGAGGGGCCCCAGCCTCACACCAGGCTCCCCATTTGGGAATACTGGTAGCAAGAAGAGAAGCCCTTACAATGTCTGGTGTGAAAAACAGTGGGAACTCGGATCATCTGGGTGGGACAGAAGGCTGCGGGAAACCCAGACGTCCTCTTGAAGTCCCCTCCACACACTCACTTGCTTGCAGGCACTCAATTTGGACTCTGGCAGAGGGCCGGTGACTTGAGGTGTTGGAAACTTAAAGGGAGCGACTGAGATTTGTAGCTTCAGGGCGAGGGCTGCAGGGATGTTGCCATTTTCCCTGTGTGGGGTCTTCCTTCTGTGCAGCTAGCAGGTGGGGACCATTTTTCCTGCGTCGAGCCCTATCCTCACACCCATGGCCAAATTGAATCTGGACTGGTCTGGTGAGCTCCACTGCTCCATCCTGCTGACTCCCTGGGACTCCACCAGACTCAACTCCTCGTCAGAGGCACTTTTTGGAGAGCAGCCAGGCTTACCCGCCTTGCACTTTCTTGGAAAACTCAGGCAGGTGGTGACTGGTCTCACTGTGCTCTGAGACTTTTGCTGAGTAGCTCCAGGCTCAGCACTGGCACCAAACCATAATCTACGTTAACTTGGTAAACACAACTCCTCCTATTCTGGTGACTCCCTGAGACCCGTCTCACCCAACACTTGTACCATCTGAGGCTTTATCACTGACTTAGCCTAATAGGAGCTGGCAGGTAGCAGCAGGCCTCAGACTGTCCTGGCTTTTTGCAGAGCTACCCCAGGCTTGGTACTGGTGGCAGCCATCCTTGGTTTATAGTGTTGCCTCTCCCAGGTGCCTACAGGTTTAGCACAGGCAGCAAATGACTGTGATCACTTTGTAGCTCCTATCAGGTAGTCCTCAGCTGGTTACAGGCAATGGGGGACCCTGGGCCTGCACCAGAGCCCCTCCCAAGAGGCCCCAGAACCAACATAAATGTAGGTTGGCATCAGACCACAGCACAGCGCCACCCAATTAGCCTCACAAGTGGCACACCCTAAGGGTGGTCTCAACAGGCACCAGAGCCTGCTAGGGTAAATCCACTCAGTGGGGTAAGCACCCCACACAGCAAACTATAAGCTGTGGACATGGCCAACCTCACAAGTAATCAGCCTGAGGGTCAATCCCATACACTGATGTGCCAACATCAATAAAGGCTATAAGAAGAGAGAACACACAACCCACACAAGGGACACCCCTGGAACATCTGGAGCAGGTGACCAGGGAGAATGTGCCACTGGGTTCCACAAGGCATCTACTATAAAAGGCTACCCAGCAAGACTGGGAGACATAGCAGATCCATCTAATGTGTAGAAACAAACACAGAGAGGCAGCAAATGAGGAAAGAAAGAAATACATTCCAAATGAAAGAACAGGAGAAAACTTCAGAAAAAGAACTAAATGAAATAGAGGCAAGCAACCTACTGGTTATGGAGCTCAAAACAATGGATAAAAAGATGCTCAAAAAACTTAGTGAGAACTTCAACAAGGAGATATCCAGCATAAAAAAGGACATAGAAATCATAAAAAAGAATCAGTCAGAAATGAAGCTTGCACTAGAAGGAATCACCAGCAGACTAGATGAAGCAGAGGATCAAATCTGTGATTTGAAAGATAATGTAGAGAAAACACCCAATCAAAACAGCAAAAAGAATTTTTAAAAATGAGAATAGTTTAAGGGATCTCTGGGACAATATCAAGCCTAACAACATTCACACCGTAGGGGTATCAGAAGGAGAAGAGAGAAAGCTAGGGCTTGAGAACTTGTTTGAAGACATAATGACTGAAAAATCTCCTAGAGGAAGTAGACATGCAAGCCCAGGAAGTACAGAGTCCCAAACAAGATGAACTCAAACAGGATCCCACCAAGACACATTATAATTAAAATGGCAAAGGCAACTAGTAACTTAGAAGGGAGCTCCCATAAGATTGTCAGCTGATGTCTCAACAGAAACTTTGCAGGTCAGAAGGGATTGGCATGAAATATTCAAAATAATGAAAAGCAAGGACCTACAATGAAGAGTACTCTACCCAGCAAGGCTATCATTTAAAATGAAGGACAGATAAAGAGCTTCCCAGACAAGAAAAAGCTACAGGACTTCATCACCACCAAACCACTATTATAAGAAATGTTAAAGGGACTTTTTTAAGAAGAAAAAGAAAAAAAAAAATCAGAAATATGAGTAACAAAATGGCAATAACTACATATCTATCAACAATTACTTTAAATGTAAATGGATTAAATTCGTCAATCAAAAACCACAGAGCAGCTAAATGGATAAGACAACAAGTTCATTAATGTGTGCCTACAAGGGATTCAATTCAGATGAAAAAACACACACAGACTGAAAAGAAAGGAATGGAAAAAGATATTTCATCAAAATGGAAACGAACATAAAAGCTGTGGTAGCCATACTTATACTAGTCAAAATAGACCTTAAAACAAAGGGTATAACAAGAGACATTGAAGGAACCAATAATCCCACTTCTGGGTATTTATCTGAAAAATGCTACTTCGAGGGGACATGTGCATCCCTATGTTTAATGCAGCATTGTTTACAGTGGTTAAGATGTGGAGGCAGCCTAGCCATTGATGGATGAATGGATAAAAGGAGGTGGTACCTAATATACAATGGAATACTGTTCAGCCATGGAAGGAGATGTGTTTTTTTTGTTGTTTTTTTTTTGTTTTTAATTTTTTTTTTTTTTTTTTTTTTTTTTTTTTTTTTTTTTTTTTTTTTTTTTTTTTTTTTTTTTTTTTTTTTTTTTTTTTTTTTTTGCTTTTTGGTATGTGGGTAGCTCCCTGGCTGGGAATCGAACCCAGGCCGCAATGCTGACAGCACCAGCGCCGAAGCCTTAAGCCACTACACCATCAGGGAACTCCCAAGGAGATGTGTTTTTGCCATCTGCGGTGGCATGGATGGACCTGGAGGATAGTGTGCTCAGTGGAGTATGTCAGACAGAGAAAGGCAGATGCAATGTGATTTTGCTTATATGTGGAATCTAAAGAACAAAACAAGCAAACAAACACATAAATACAGAGAACATGTTGATGGTTGCCTGATGGGAGGGGGATTGGGGCGGGTGAAAAAGGGGAAGGGATTAAGAAGCACAAATTGGTTGTTACAAAGTAGTCATGGGGATGTGAAGTAAAGCCTGGGCATAGGGTGAATAATATGGTAATAACTATGTGTAGTCCCAGGTGGGTACTACACTAGTCAGGGGGATCACTTCTTAAATTATATAAATGTCTGATCACTATTCTGTATACCATAAATCAATATAAAATAATACTGAATGTCAACTGTAATTAAAAATTTCAAAAAGGGGGGAGGAGGTGAAGGGGAATAAGAGGTCCAAATTTTAAAATATAAAACAAATAAGTCATGGGGATGTCATGTACAGCATAGAGAATACAGTCAATAATATTGTGATCGCATGGTGCAGTGTCAGATGGTTGCTGGACTTCCGGCGATCACTTCCTTAGCCATATAAATGTTGCATAACACTGTTGTACACCTGAAACTAATATAATATCATATGTTAGCTATACTGTTAATAAAAATCTGTTTAAAAAGTAGACATAAAAATTACAGAAGAATTCAGATCTAGGTAAGCAGATAAAAGAATCATAGGTGATTTCTTCAAGCTATTGAGTCCTCTGTACCTGTGTGGGTGTGTGGGTGTGCACAGCACAGAGCAGAGTCCTTGACCTGTGGATCATAGCCCCATCTCCACGGGGAGCTGCTCTCACTGTGTGGTCTTAGAATCTGGGTAGCCAGGAACCTGGACCGCTGGTCTGCCATGACTTTTGTCTGCCAGACTTGCAGCTCCTCCTTTGCTGTGGGGTCTCCACAGTGGTGTGTGTCCGAGTGGCAGTGTTGTGTTCTCCTAGGCCTCTGTGGTACGATGGCCCCATAGTCCCCATTGTGGAGGCCATGTTTCTCATGTGCTGCTTTTCTGGTGGTGAGAAGTGGTGACAGGAGGGAAAGCACATCTGCTATACTGAGTCAGCTTGCCAAGTGGTCAGGATGCGGGGAAATGGTGTCTCCATTCTGCCATTTGAAATTGTCTTTTTCTGATACTTTTCCTGGGATGAGATGAACTCCCAGGAGATACTGCATTCCTAAGCTTTTGTTTGGGCCCTTGGTGCCCAAGCAATTGCCACTATTAGCTTCAGGTTCTCTCGTCCTTCTAGGATAAGCAGCACAGGCTGCAATGTCTACTCTTTTCTCTGTGTTGTTTGTTCACTGTGGTCCCAGGAAAGGCATTGAAGACACTAGGTATGTAGCCTGGGTCAGGTCGGGTGTCAGAAGAGACCTGGGTTCTGTGTCTTTTCCATCTGATACTGTGTGGCTCCTCTGTTGGCCAGGATTGTAGAGACCCCTCTGGCCTTCTATATTTGTGTTAGATTGCAGGATTCAGGAGAAGGTTGGGGCTTTGTGCTGCCAGCAAAACCTTTTGGCCAAATATAAGGTTTCCCTGAATTTGGCTTCTTTTTTTCACTGCATTGTTGAGTCTTTGGTTTCTCGTGTTTTGCAAGTGTCACTGTTGGCAGATAGGGACATTGAGAGGATGACTAACGAGAGGATCTGGGGCGAAGTGCTCCTCCATCTCAGAGCTCCAGTAGAGGAATGTTCTCTGAATTCTGTGATTCTGTGGTTCTTCATCAGCCATCCTTACTCACCCAGCGTCTACTCTTAAGAGAGCTATAGAGAGACTCTAAATTGAAAAATAGTTCTTGCAAGTCCAAAAGTCTGATGTGGTCTTCTAGTTGACACCCAAAGACCTGTAATTGCTGGTAGGCTGGGATGCCAGCCATTGTGACATGTCCAGGATCTTGGTGGCGTCAGGTAGACAAAACTGATTTGGAAGATGCCAAAGCCAGGTCATATCAATGGAGGAGGTAACAGATTTCTTAGATCAAGGAACAGAACAATATCCAAAATTTGAATGGTTTTTAACTTAAAAAAAGAACTATACTAGTAGTGCCTGTTCAATGTAGAACATGGAGAAAATAGAGCTGGGCCCAAAAGGAAAAAGAAATTAGCAAAATAGTCTTATCAACCCGGTGTAATCATTGTTATCATTACACTGTATATTCTTGTCATTTTTCTTTGCAGCTATGTATATATATAAATGTATGAGAAATAGAAAAATCCCACACATAGTATTTTATAACCTGCTTTGTAAATACTTCTTTGTATGCGTAATATTCTGGGTAATTCTCAGAGTGGGAGCGATGTGAATAATGGCCACAGATATACCAGTCAGAGCTGAGAAGGGCACTATCAAATGAGGTTATAGACGACTGCTGGATACGCACACTGTTCATGTCAGAAGGCTCCAAGAGAGAGGTCACAGCTTAATGCAGATAGGATGCACTTAAAACAATCACTGGGTTTCCCTGGGGAGTTAACTTAGTTTGTTCGTGAAGTGGTGTAATCTCTAAATTAGGAAGTCGTGGTGACTTTTTTTGCCTCATGAATGTGAAATTTGTAGTTTGACTGAAACTTCTTTTTCTGCTGGCTCTGGTGACAGCAGAGGCAAGCCCACCAGTGGGCCTCAGGCACTTCTTGCCCTTCTGTAGCGTCAGGATGCATGGGGAGTTGTGGATGATGGCATTGTCATCTCTCCTCATTCCTCCAGGACAGGCATGTCCAACCTGCAGCCCAGCTGGCTTTGAATGCACCAGTACAAATTCTTAAAATATTATAAGATTTTTGGGGGGTGACCTTTTGTTTGTTTGTTTATATTTTACGCTCATCAGCTATTGTTATGGTTAGTTATTTTTTGTGTGGCCTGAGACAATTCTTCCAGTGTGGCCCAGGGAAGCCAAAAGGTTGGACGCTGCTGCTCTAGTATCTTGCGATTCCTTATTGGAGCCTGGACTACAAAGCAAAACAAAAAGCACATTTCTGTCCGTTTCTTCTCCAGTTGCAATCGTGTCTCTCAGTTCACCTTTCACCTGTTGTGACTGTGTTGCTTGTGCAAGGAAATTGTCTTTCCTCTGGGCGCTGAAGTTAGACCTACTGCCAAGCAGATGCCCTCCCTGGGTGGTGGCCTGGGGGAGGTGTTTGGGTGAGAGGCAGACAGCCAAGGCCTCCCTTTAGGACTCTGAGATGTTGGAATGGGCTAAATACTGGGTGTTTCAGATTTCTCCCTCCACCCACCACTGATCTCTTTAAAATTCAACCACAAGGACCTTTTTGGAAGAGTTTTGACGTATAGGGAGATGTCCTAGGAGGACTCTTGGCCCTTGGATTCCACAACCACAGCACAGTTTCCTTCTAAGGTATTTTGAGTGATAGAGGATTGACATGTTGGATCAATCAGGTATTTGTTGAATGCCAGGTGCTGGGCTAGATGCTTTACACACATTCCTTCATTTAAACCCCACTCTGTGGAAGTGGCTGTTACTAGCTTCACTTTATGGATGAATAAACTAAAGTTCAGAGAGATGAAATGACTGACCTAAGATCATACAGCCTCTTGCAATCATGGAGAAGCTTACTGTTGTTTGGGAGGAGAGATAAAATGTGGCAGATAGATTAGGTATAGGGTTGTCAATTAAAGTACAGGATGCTGAGATAAATTTCAGATATACAACAAATAATTTTTTAGTACAAGTATATTCCCAATATTGCATGAGATATACTTATGCTAAAAAATATGGCTTGTTCATCTGAAATTCAAATTTAACAGGGCTTCTTGTGTTTTTATTGGTTTATCTAGCAACCCTTGTTTGGTGGGCCAGATTATGGGGGTGGGGAGTGGTTCTGAAAGCTAGGCAGAAGTGAAGGGACTAGGGAGTCAAGGCAGATGGTTTGAGATGGCCAGTGACACGATGAAAGTGTTCGTCCGAGTGAGGGGGAGGAAGACCCCAGGGGATCAGAGAGAGAGGTGGGCTTGGAGGTTCTGGAGCCATCATCGCAGTATAGGACCAGGATGGAACCAGGCAGAAGTGAGGGTGGTTCAGGCTCAAGGGCCAACTAAGCTCATGTCTTCCCAACTCTGCATTCACCGAGTCCTGTTGGTAGCTTCCTGTTAGACAAGGTGGGAGTGCTTACATTCTGGAAATTGGCAAATGCTACAAACCAGAGAGCAGGTTGTTAAAACGTCTCCCAGCACACCAGTGGACCCAGTGGAACAGACAGGCATTCTAAAAGGCGAAGATCAATGTAATCCAGAGATTGGTTATTATAGGGGTGCTATTTAGGGAGTGCAGGAAAAGTATGTATCAAAGGCATTCTTGGATCTTACAAATAATTCTAAGGCAACTGGCCATAAAACTTTCAAAAGCAATTAGCCAGAAAGCTTTTCAAGGAAAGAAATTGTTCTGGTCAAAGCATGCTGCTCCTATGCCTTGAAATGAAGGCTGCTGTTTGTGTAAAGAAGTAGGCACAGGCTACCAGCTCAGTTTGGACGTGCGCAGGGCAGAAATTGTAGTTCTACAAAATTAGACGCCCTTGGGTCTCCCCAGCCAGGTACCAGCTGGCTGACGCCTTGGTGGATAGGGCCGAGGCTGGGCCCAGCTCTCAAACCATGGCAGAGTAAGGGACAGAAGACTGATCACAGTGACAGGATTAGAAGCAGCAAGGCAGCACCCCACAAGCCTAGGGATTTCTGCTCTGTGACTGTCCCATCCCAACCACAGTGAATGAATCAAGCCCAGTTCTGAGACTGTTAGTGGTCAGTACGAACCCTGAAGCATTAGAGTCCTCAGAGAATTGCTCCTTAGCTCATAAGTTTAGCTTTTAACTGTACCAGAAGCACAGGGAATCACTTCTACTGTTATTCTTGGCACCGCATCTTATTGTACTGTCTCCCCGCTGCCATTCCTCTCTGTCAGGGTCCTGTTGCACATTTCTAGGTCATCGCATTAGGAAAACAAACCGTGCCACTTCATCCAACCTTTGCCTCCTGCTAACGTTATCCGTCTGATGACAGGAACTTGGTTGATACTTGACTGTGTCATGGCCATACTTCAGAACATTGAGTAAAATGTAAAATTCCCTGACAGAAACTTGGTTCCATTACATGGCACGGCGCCCAGGCCGACCACATGAGGCTCTATGCTACAATTTTTTTCTCTCTCTTTAAAGGATGCAAGTCTTTTCCTAACAGTTTCAGTGCAGGGTAGAATGGCATCATGCGGATGCCATGACGTCCCTCTGGTCTGAGCCTGCATTAGGGCTCGACCTGTGCCTCGGGCCTCCGGGAAGCCGGCGCTGAACCATTTCCGGGAGCAGTGCGGGCCCTCCTCCGGGCTCGCCCGCAGGGTCCCTTGGGCTACTCATCGGTTTCCAGGCAGTCTCGTGATGGCACTGGCTCTGGGGCCAGACTGCCCGGGTTCAAATCCCTGCCTGTAACCTATAAGCCGGGGTCTGCTGGGAAATGACCGACTGTCACCTCTTTGGTCTGTAAAACAGGAGGTAGCAATTGTACCTTCAGTCACACAGTTATTGGAAGCTATGTAGGGTGCTGAGCACCCCGCCTGGCACATAGTTCGGGGCCCAGGATCATTCCCATTGGTCTGTCTGCTGTTGGCTCCGAGTTGCTTGAGGGCTCCATCTTTCCATGTCAAAGAATAGCAGTTTTGAGCACTTGTGAGGAGCCCGGGCCAATGAATAAGTGAGAGGTGGGGTCCCTTTTCAATTGATGTGTCGAAACTCATCACCAAGAGTTTATAAATAAAAAATAGTTTAACTCATACATTTGTTCCATATGTGTGCTCTTAACAAGTCACACAAAATATTACGTTTCCTTGATTTTCGAATTAGAAACAGACTGTAATATTTATTCAGCAATTAAAAAACGTGTAGGTGCGTATGCATCCCGCATTGCAAGCAGCACAGTTCACTGAAGGAAGCATGGGCGTGCGAGACAGGCTGGGCTTGAATCCCAGCCGGATGGTTGACTTCTCCTACCATTCTGGGTGCCTCAGCCCCGCCCTGGGGTTCTCTCCTTTGTAAATGGTGGCAAAGACAACTTCCATCCTGGGGGTGGTTTTGAGAATTAAATGAAGTCACAGTTATCGAGGTATTTTTGTAGTAGATTGTCAGCAGATGCTTTTCTTTTCTTTTTCTTTTTTTTTTTTTTAGTTATCACCTTAGACAGATGTGGGGCGAGGTTGAAAGGGAGAAGTGAAATAGAGAAGGGTCCACGCAGACAAAGGGGAAAGGAGAACGACAGAAAAATAGAACTGGCCATGAAGAACAAAGGCGAATAAAGTGGCCTGCAGATTTCACTTTGTTTTGAACTACTGTATTTTGATTAATTAATTTATTTGTGTAGGCAACACATACCAAAGGGTACCTCAGTGAAAACTCACTTACTTCCCTGAGCCAGTGCTTTCCCTCTGTAGGGGCAACCGTTTCCACTAGTTTATTCATGTGATTCCTTCTAGAAATACTTCACACATTGATAAGCAAAGTATTTGTATCGCCCAAGATGTCGTTTCACTCTTCTCGCTACGTGGTGGTGCACTACTTCCCCTGTTACGTGCCTTGCTTTCTTTATCGATTGTGTTTTAGCGATCATTCCTATTGGGGAGATGCAGGGCTGCCTCCTTCCTCCTAGCCCTTGTATTCCATTTACTTAACCGGTTCCCCGTGGATGGAGTTTTAGGTTGTTTCCAGTCTTTTGTTATTACAGAGAACACTGCATTGAATAATCTTGTCCATGTGTGATTTCACACGTGTATCAGTGAGACAGTTTCCTAGAAATGTGGACAATTTTAACAGAGACAGGTAGAGGTTGGCACCAATTTAATCCTCCCTCTGGCAAGATCTGAGACAACACTTACATCTTCCTCCTCTCGTCAGCACACGATACTATCGGTCTTGGCCTTTGCCAGAGGGATAATGGAAACACGTATCTCAGTGTGGTTTTAATTTGCATCTTTCTTTGTGTAAGTAAGACGGAGCCTCTGATCAGATATTTGAATACCATTTTATTTTCATTTTCGGTGAACTCTCTGTTAATATCCTTTATCTGATTTTCTGTTGGTTATTGATCCTTTTCATATTGATTTGAAGGAGCTCTTGATGTACTCCAAAAGGTAAACTTTATAGTTGTTCATGTGTACTTTCAGTGTGTCACTCATTTTTCTATTGATAGTGGGTTTTCTGTTTTGTTTGCCACGCAGAAAATTTAGATTTATATGACACAGATGTTATATCCTTTTTTGTATGGTTCTGGATTTTGTGACATACTTCAAAAAGGTTAGTCTGTTCTGATACCATCATAACATTTTACTAAGTTTCCTTTGGGTACCTTTAAATAATAGGTTTTTGAAGTTTTGAGCGAATACAGACGATGCTCATCGCATGATGATGTGACTGGTTTGTGTCTACCCCTGATGCAAATACAGGCACCTGGAAACAAAGAGAGTCTCTCTGGAAGGTGGAACCAGTGGTATTTGCCCCCCTTCTTCTACTTGTCTTTGTTTTCCAGGTGTTTTGCATCATGTAATACTTTGATCCTTAGAAGCATTTAATTCAATGAAGATATCCTTTTTCTTCCTTTAACCTCCTTTGGAGATACCCCTTGGCTCCCAGGCCTGTCAGAATGCTGGTCACTCTGCCTATTGCACTTTGCCAACAGTCTGTCCAGCTTCACCCTGTCCTACACCCAGTCTGGTGGAAGCATTATTGTCCTAATCTTACTGCTGCCTGGCATATCTGAAGCTCCTGACCACGCCTTCCTGCTCAGCCTCAGGGAGTACCTCACTCCTTTCTCCTTGTGGCTGCTTCTCTGTCCATTGTCCTAGCTGGTCCCTGAGATTAGCAACATTTGGGAGGCCTCTGTATGTAGCAGGGGCTCCAAGTACTTGGCATGTATTATCTCATTTAGTCCTCACCACAATTTTCTATGGGAGCTGTTGGTAGCAACTGTATTTTTCAGATGAGGAAACGGAGAATTTAAAAAGTTAAGTAACAAGCCCAAGAGCATCCAGCTAGAAAAAGGGTACAGAGAGCCAGGACTGGACCCCCAGGGGCTCGGTGCTCTTAACCACCCCTCCAAGCTGCATATCTAATGAACTCACTGAACTGTCCCAGGCTCTTTTTTCTGTGCTTTCTGCAGCCAGTTCATCCTGCTGAGGCTTTGCTTACCTTTTCTCCTTGATACAAATGACTCCCAAGCTTAGGTTGTGGCTGCAATCTGTCCCCTGCATTCTGGACAGTCTAGACTAAGCTTGTCCAATCTGTGGCCCATTGCCTGCATGCAGCCCAGGACGGCTATTAATGTGGCCCACCACAAATTCATGAACTTTCTTAAAAACATTATGAGATTTTTTTTTTTTTGCAACAATTTTTTTTTTTAAGCTCATCCACTATCATTAGTGTTAGTGTATTTTATGTGTGGCCCAAGACAATTCTTCTTCTTCCAATATGGCCCAGGAAGCCGAAAGGTTGGACACCCCTGATCTAGACCTTTTCAGTGTTTGCTGGATATTTTCACTTTAGGTCTCCCACAGACACCTGCAATTCAACATGCCAGCATTTCCTCAGATCGTGTGTCTGCAAAGACGGGGGATGTTATTTTTTCATAGTGCCCACTTAAAAAAGGCTGGCAAAAGCTGGCAAAGGAGATCAGGTTAGTGCTTTTATTTAATTAATTTAGATTCAATTCATCAGCACCTACTACAGGCATTGGTCCCAGCATGTAAAGAACTTTCAATGATTCAGCTTGATTTGCATGTCCTTGTTCTTTTAAGGCCAGTAAGTATTTGTATGGGATTGTTTGCCTATTGTCCATAGTTTCAAGTAATTTGCTTAGCCTGATGGGAAGGCCCATTCATTTCCTAAAAGTGAACAGGGCTTCCTCTCACAGAGTAATTAAGCACTGAAGGTCTGGATCCGTTTAAGTCCCCTGAGAGTCTGGGTCTGATCCATTGGAGTTAGTAATCACAGACAACTCAACGTAGGGGATTTGTTTTAAAAACAATTACCATATGTCGCACACTTTTTTGCCCAAATTTCTGAGGGAAAATAAGAATGTGCACTATACGTGGGTAGTACTAATTCTGTGTCTATATAAATGTTTTTAAGTCTTTTATTTATGCCTATGAGTTAAAAGTGTAACTCTAGAAATCAATAATGATGTCCATATGCAAAGTAATGCCCTGGAATACAATAATCATTTTTTATATGAAAAAATTTTATACATGAAATGTCTTATACCTTGTATCTGTTCTTGTGTTTTGTAATTACTTGTTAAGTAAAATTTCTTATACCATAATATGTTAAAAAATAAATGCTAAAATTTCTTTATAATACCAAAACCAAGTACCTAAATATAAATAACTAATAATTTGAATTAAAAAATTAAAATGAAAGATTTTTTTCCCTGAAAGTTTGGGCCAGAACTGTGGGTGTACATTATATACAGGAACACATTATACACGGCAAAATACAGTACCCTCCAGCGGGAAGAGGAAACTTCAAAAGAGGAATCTTCAGCCTGAAAGGTTGGTTTTTATGCCTTTGCAATTGATAATAATCACCATAGGAGGAGCATTACCAAGGCCAGTTCTCCAAGGCAGCGTTTGCTTTTTCATTTCTCTATCGATTTAGAAATGACTGTAAGAGTAATACAGGCTGACTGTTACTGTTGCAAGACTGCCAGTCCCTCGAGATGAACACAGGTAACAGCCGCACCCCAATTATACCCTGCCCCAGGCCCCCCAGCATGGATACATGCAGCATCCTAATTAGGCGTACGGGGCTGGGTTATTACTCACTTATTTGTCTTTTAAAGGCGTGAAATTATACAATGCATATTACCCAACTGCTTGTTTTCTCACTTAACTCTATTTTGTGAATACCCTAACCAGGTCACTTAACGTAGCTTTTATTCTTTTCAATGATATGTAATACAGCATGTTCCATGATTTATTGTACCAGTTTCCTCTTAATGAACATCCAGGTTGTTTTCAGTTTGTATCTCTGCCAGCCAGGTTGCGGGAGGCATCCTCATAACATACATTCTTACATAGTGAAGCATTTATTTCTAATGAGTCCTAAGAGTAAGGAGCTACAGGGTTGGCTGGTTCTAAAACTATGTTAACATATAAGCAGGGGAAGAGAAAGGGAAGTGATGAGCTTCTGCCGACCAGGTACTACAGTAGGTACTTTCCGTACGTTGTTTAGTTTCATCTTGATCTCCTGCCTCTTGTCCTGCCCGATCCCTCCTCCATGTAACACAGATGAGCATGTCATTCTTGTTTAGAAGCCCTGCATGGTCCCCATCTCCTCCGGGACTAAGACCAAGCTGCTAACATGGCCCACAAGGCCCTTCACAGTGTGGTCTTGTATTCCTCTTCAGTCTCTCTCTTCCCCTGTCCCATTTGCTCTGCATCCCTGTACACTAGTTGTAGTCACGCACCTTACCAGGCCTCTGCAACCCTCTAGGCCAAGCTTGTCCAACCCTTGGCTCGCAGGCTGCATGTGGCCCAGGATGACTTTGAATGTGGTCCAACACAAATTCATAAACGTTCTTAAAATATTAAGAGACTTTTTTTAGCTCATCAGCGATTGTTAGTGTTAGTGTACTTTATGTGTGGCCCAAGACAATTCTTTTTCCCATGTGTCCCAGCGAAGTCAAATGGTTGGGAACCCCTGATCTAGGCTTCACTCTGCCTCCCTTTCCATCCTGGTGGTCCTTCCTCATCTCTTCTCCTGGCTCTTCTCATGCACATCAGTTAGAACCGAGTCCACCTCTGGCTCTTTAAAGAATGACTTTTGCAGGTTGATTTATGAATTAGTGAGCCTAGATCATGCTGTGGTGACTTACAACCCACAGATCTAGTGGCTTAACGCAAATTTACTGTTTGGTCTATCAAAGTTGACTTCACGTCTGGATTATTCTCTTGGGGCGCTCCCTCAGCGACCTGCCTGAAGAAGCTGATGGGGGCTTGACCATCCTGTAATTGTACCTTCCAGAATGCCTGGCTTCTCTGGTTAACATGGCAGGAGAAGAGGGTACTGAGAATGTCATGCTGGTAGTTAAATGTATTGGCCCAGAGGTGACCATGTCAGACCCATTCTTGGCCCACTGGCCAGCCCTGTTACACAGCCCTGCCTAACTGCAAGGGGGTGGATGTGTAACCCTCTCATCAGACTGGAAGGAAAGGACAATTGGACATAAGTAAGCATTAGAAGCCTCTCCGACAAGTGAGATCCCACCACTCTCTATATGTCTGTCGGAATTATTATGTGGTAGCAGAATGACGGCTTATCAGTGTCTCCCGTGCTAGCATGGGCACTTCTGGAAAGCAGAGGGCATTATCTTGTTCATCTTCATCTCTCTGGCATCTGGCAGAGTGCCTAGCACGTAGGAAACATTTGTGGAACAAATCCATTGACACAAATCAATAATCTACACTTAACAACTAGGAGGTAGCAAACTCAGACTCAAACTCCAGTCTGTCAGGTTCCAAAACTGATATGCTTTGGGGAAAGATTCTAGAAGTCGATTCCTAGGTCTGATTTGGGACAATAAGCAGTTCACCCTGGGGAATGAGTTCAATCTTAGAGACATAAGAATCCTAACATCTTTAGTATACCAAATCTGGAATGACCATGGGACGTCCCCTTTTATTCTGGAAACCAGTATTGAAAAGTTAAGCACACCTTTAAGACCCCAAATTCTCCCAGACAGGGACTTAAAACAAGGCAAGAGAAACCAGTTCCCAGCCAACCCAAAAGATATTTGGGTGATTGTTAGAACCTTCCTCTGCTCTCACTTGATATATCTGAATTTAAATAAAACCCTTATTTTTCATATACCTTGTGTGGCTGCAGAATGCTGTAGAATTGGGGTTTGAAGCTGAGACTGAGTGCCTGTTCTGCCTCATCCCCATCCCAGCACTGGAACTCTTGAGTCTCCCCTTCCTTATCCTATAAAATAACACTGGCCGTAAGAATACTCACCCCACTATAATTTTGAGTAGACCACAGAGTGCTAACTTTGTGCCTCATTGACTCAAAACTCCAGTAGAACTTTAGGTAAGTTACGCTATGATATCAGCGTTCCAGAGAAACAGAATCAGTAGGATGGAGAGATACACATATCAATATAGGTAGATATAGCTATAGGTGATATAGATATAGATACAGATATAATAAGGAATGGGCTCACGTGACTATGGAGGCTGAGAAATTTCAAGATCTGTAGCCAGCAAGCTGGAGACCCAGGAAAGCTGGTGGTGTAGGTGTAGCCTGCGTTTGAAGGCCTGAGAACCAGCGTGGCCTAAGTCCCAGGCTGAGGGAAGAAGGTCAACACTCCAGCTCAAGGTTTCAGGGGGAGGGAGACAGAGAGAGAGAGAGAGAGAGAGAGAGAGAGAAAATGAATCCTGCCTTAGTCTTTTTTATTTTTGAAGACTTTTTAAAATTAAATTTATTGGGATGACATTGGTTAGTAAAATTGCATAGATTCCACGTTGTACGTTCCCACAGTTCTCCTTCCATCACCGTGTATTTGACGTCCTCTCCCCTCCCCCCATCCTCTTGTAACCACTAAACTATCGACTGTGTGCATGAGTTTTTGTTCCTTTGTTGCTTTCAGTTTTATATCCCACATGTGAGTGAAGTCACATGGTTCTTGTTTTTTCTGTCTGGCTCATTTTGCTGAGCATGATGATCTCAAGATCCACCCCTGTTGTCTCATGCCTTAGTCTTTTTGTTGTATTCAAGTCTTTAATGGATTGGATGAGGCCCACCCACACTGGGGAGGACAATCTGCTTCACTCAGTCTACCGATTCAGACCCTAATGTCATGCTGCAACACCCTCACAGACACACCCACAGTAACGCTTAACAAATTCTCTGGGCACCCCCCCACCCCCGCCCCCGGCCAAATCAAGGTGATGTATAAAATTAACCATCACACCTAACCTTCCTTATATGCCCTCATAATTTGTACAAGTTGTTAATCTTCTACAGGACACTTACACTTGCATTCCTTTCACGTTCCTATTTTGTGTTGTTAAAAAAATCATTAAAAGACAAAATTCTGGAAGTGGAGTAATTTTACCTTCTAAAAACATTTTTAAGTGAAAATTATTTGCCGAGTCCAATGAGAATACAGTTTAAAATAGTCTCTATCACTATTCATGTTTTCCCTTACTCTGATTTTTTTTAACTTAAAAAAGAATAGACTTCAGTTTTTACAGCAGTTTTAGATTGACAGCAAAACTGAGTGGAAGGTACAGAGATTTCCCATAAAGCCACTCCCCTCCCCTCCCTCCATGCACAACCTCCCCCATTATCAATACCCAGCACCAGAATGATATACTGTTAAAATCAATGAACCTATATTGACACTTCATTACCCGCCAAAGTCCATCATTTTTACATCAGGGTTCACACTTGGTGTTAAGTATTCTACAGGTGTTGACAAAGGCAATCTGACATGAACCGTTATTATAGTATCCACAGCAGCTGCACGGTCCTAAAAATCCTCTGTGCTCTGCCTGTTTAGCCTTTCCTTCCCCCAACCCTTGGTAACCACTGACCCTTTGACTGTTTCCACAGTTTTGTCTTTTCCAGAATGTCGTTATTGGAATTCTACAGGATGTAGCTTTTTCCAATTGGCTTCTTTCACTTAGTAATACGCATTTAAGTTTCCTCCCTGCCGCTTCATGGTTGATAGCTCATCCCTGATTTATTCTATCGTAGTATTTAACACTAGCTGAGATAGATTATTTATCTATTTGCAAACATGTTCGTTGTTCACCTTGCCCACTGGAGTCAAAGCTTCTGGAAGGCAGGGACTTTGTCTTGTTTACCCCTGTATCCCAGTCCCTATAAAAGTGTCTAACACATAATAATAGCACTCTCAAAAAGTACTTATTGAATAAATGAGTGAATGAACAGATGCCTCTTTTATAACTATAAGCCTCTTATATAGGGAATTATTTCAGATATGTGTGATGGAAGAGTTAATTTGATACTTCTGTTTCAATGAAATTTAAATATGATTACTCTTAAAAAGTTTGGGTCCCTTTTGGTTTGGATATGGGGTTGGGGAGTTCATCAAGGATCAGTAAAATAAAAGAATTGATTGGTTTTCAACAAAATATTGTTTTAATTTCTTATGTGGAAATAGAGTATAAATGGGAAATGCACATTTTCTGGTGATAGCTTTTTGAAATGTTAAGTATTTTTTTATTATAAAAGTAATAAAATTTTCTTCCCTGAACACCAACTGACCCTTAATCCTACTTTCCTAAGGTAACATCTTCTAAGAGTTCTGGCAGATTTGTGCAATACATAGTATTTTTCGTGTAGTGGGTCACAGATTAACTCACTCCCTGCCGCTGGGTATACCAAATGTAGTAACTCTGTTTTGCTCTGAATGATAAGGTATCTTTTTTCCTTACAAGTCCTTTTCCACTGGGCAGCAAGCCAGCCTTAATTCTGCCAGTTAGCAGGAGCTCCGTGTCTTCTGCTTTAAATAGCCTCCTTTCACTTTGACACAGCTCCTTTCAAGGAAATGCGCCCCGGGCCCCCTGTCTGCCTCTTCTGCAATATGCAGGGAGCAGCCCAGGCAGGATCTTCCCAGCTTGTCAAATGGAAACGGAGCAAGAGTCCCTCTCCTTTCAAGTAGCCACTCAGCCTAGCACTCACCCTCTGGGATTTTGGCTTGAGGGGCAGGATTTCCATAATATACAAGCCTGACCCTCTGCCTCCTTCTCTGTCTCTTCTTCCTACAGCCCACTGAGCCTGAAGGTTGGGCTTTTATTTTGCATCCCCTTCCTGTCTGCTAGGGACGTCTCCTCTGGCATATCCTCTTCCATCCCAGCTCTAGTGCTGTGCCTTTGTCCAAACTCTAAGTGCAGAATCCAAGGAGAGAGGTAAGCTTGTTGATGCGGAACACACATACATTGTGTAATATTCAAAACTGATACCCGTTTTAAGAGTATGTATATTACTCCTTTTTCATTTAGTTTAACTAATCAAAGGTGAGGTCATACTACATGCAATGCTCTCTTCCTTCTGTTTCATTTAGTGTTCTCGAAGATCTTCACACACACACACACACACACACACACACACACACACCTCTATCTTATTCTTTTTTAAGAGCTACATAATATTCCATCGAAACATATTATTTAGCTGGTCTCCTACTATAGGACATTTAGGTCATTTCCAGTAATTTTCAATGTAGACAATACTGTATGAACATTAATTTCATGTTGGTTTTCTTGCATATTTGTGTGAGTATATCTTTGGCTCTATCTCCAGCAATGGAATTAATTGCTTTAGCAGTTAGTGTGCACGTTTAAGATTGTCTAAAACAGTTCTAGCACTCTACAAGCTCATCCATTTATATGAAAGTCACAGTTTTTTTCTTAAGGTAACAGCTTTTATAAACAACATCATGATGTTTATAAACAATATCAAAATGGCAGAACCATTGCTGACTTGAAGTTAACGTGAAACGTGTGCTTTAGTGGTCTCCAGCACTGTCAGTTTGTGAAATCATTCCTCTTGAACACGAGGATCTGGCTTCTCTGCTCCTCCTTTCTCTCATCATCGTGTTCTTTCCCCCCGACTTGCCTACATTTTCCTAAATAAATTGCATTTCAATATTTCATTTTTTTAAAAGTTTAGATCCGTGAGGCAATTTTCAGATCAAAATTAACTTACCTAGTACTCCTTTATGACATTTTACTAGAAAATCATTACATTGTTTTTTTTTCCCCTTAATCTAGGCCTGTGAAAATGACCTACGAGTTTTATCTGTGTACAATTTGATTGTTTGTGTTTCTTAAAGAAAAAGTTTGTTAGACTATGGGAATTAATTCAACATGGCAAAACCAGTTTTGAGATGGTGTTATCACAGGCAGTGAAAGCAGCTAAGGAATTCCAGAAAAAAGAAAGCTGGGTAGAAGATTTGCTAAGTATCACTGGATTAGGATGAGTTTAATATTAATTAAAATTGTTTGGGTGATTAAGAGATTTCCATTTTTATCTTGAAAGACCTCGTAGTAAGGTACATCCAATAGCACTAGGTTTGGGATGCCAAATTTATGAGGTTTGGTGCCCCCCACCCCCAGCTGCCCATGGTGAGTTATCACTGACACATTCCATATATTTGGGTATTACGAGTATGCCAACCATATAATCAAGTTTATTTAATTGGGGAGGAATATGTGTTTGCTTAATAAGAAATGAACAAGATTTATAAGATAAATATTTGAAGGCAGTACACTCTGGCCCACTGTTATCACTTGGTATTTCTATAAGCTCAGAATACTTTGAACCTGATTGACCAGACCTGGGAAGTTCCACATGGTCTAATCACTTGCTCAAAGACATAGATGTGAAAATTTTAGGCAACCTTCTAAACATTTTTCACTGTAGATGAAACTATGACCTACACAGTAATACATAGAAGGATTATTTGGAAGTAAGAGGGTTTGAAATTGAACTTGGACCATTTTGCATACACTCGTCTCATTTGACATTTTAGTCACATAATATGTACTTTGAGTATAACATCAATTTTTAGCAAATAAAGACAAAATCACATCACTAAGATACTAAAAGGCTCATTTTTATATTTGTTTTAAACGTTTTTAAGTAGTTGCAATGGCTTACAAATGATGATTTAAAATGTTGCTTATAATACAGTTTTGCCTGCTGAATTCTCCACATTTTGTAACCTGTTTTATTTCTTTGGATGTAAAGCATTTCTGTTATCGGATAATATTATGTCATTGTGTACAGTAACGATTTAGTCCTGCTGAAATCAAACGGTTGTGAGGGCTGGCCTTTATTTCTGTTAGAAGGCTTTTCAATTCTGTACTGAGTATCTTACATGCTATAGAAAGTGTCACTTCTTCCTTTAAAGCTGTTTCACAATCTAGATAAGGAATGGAAATGTATTTTTAGAGAAAAGCATTCAAGTATGACAATAATAATAATATCTGTGTCTCACCATTTATAGTGCTGTTTAGTAGTTGAAAATTAAACTATTTAATGTCATTTAATAAAATAAAAAAAAAGTTTTTCTTTTTTCAAACTATGCCAGTGATTAAGAGAGCATGAGAATGCATTTGGAAGGAAGGGAGAAAGGAACAGGACGAGAAAGATGAGTCATTTGGTAAGCAGCTGTGCGAAGTGGGGGATTGGTGCACGGATGTTGGGAATCGTGTAGACCTGGGTGGGATTTCTAACTCTGCCATTTGCTAACTATGTGTCCCGGCGTCTCCATTTGTATTTGTTGTGAAGATCAAATCAGATAATACAGGCAAAATATTTAGTATTCAGTAAGTGCTTACTCTCAGTACTGTTATTATGTACCTGGTACTATGCTAGGTGCTTAAAATGTGCTATACCGAGGGAAATGCAAAAGGAAGCACTAGGCTTTATCCCAGATGAGCTAGGAAAACCAAGAAGCCCTTTGGAAACCATTAGGAAACAGCAGAGACCTTCCAAGTGCCCTAGACATTCAGATCAACTTTGGAGTTTAATGATGTGAAGCACTTAAAACAATCATTTCCAACAAAATAATTTCTTCCTGGGAATCTGATGCTTTTGGAGAGCTTTCTTTAATTTCACATGATTTTCTTGAAAGCATCTTATAAATCATATGACAGTGTGATGTGTCAACCTCATTTTTCAAAAGTCCAATTACATGCTTGTTGTGGTTTCTAGAGAGTCAACATCCTGAAATTCTTTTAAAAAAATCTTTTTGGTATCTGGGTTGAGAAATAACCTCAGGGTAGAATTGAGGTAGATTTGGTTCTTGCAGTGGATTTCAAAGGGAAATTTTAGGCTTCTTTTTAGGATTATTTTGTGAAATGTCAAAGTCACTCCGTGCGTCTCTGGTTGACGGTGTGGTGGTGCCTGCCCTGGGTCAGTAGAGGAAATGATGAAATAATGAAACTTAACTGTCGCACTGTCCAACTAGGAGATGGGAGGGCAGCTACAGCTTTTCCCCCAACCTGGCCCTATGACATCATGACCTATCATTGGTGATACTGTACAACCATGACTTGGGCTTCTCCATCCTCTCCTCTATTACTCATCTCTCATGGTTTTAGGGTGATTCAGGCCAGGATCTGAGCCTTTGTTGTTCTGTTTCATTACCTATATGACCTCAGGGAATGCTTTTCAGTGTATGCTTTTTCATAGTCCAGTGGAGTCAAATGTTCATAAATGTGCATTTTAATAAGCACTTCGGGAGATTCTGATATGAGAGCCGAAATCCAGAGATGTGGATTGACCTGCATAAGACCACATACCTGTTCAGTGGCAAAGTCCCAAATTGATTCAGAATATTCTGACTCCCCATCCAGCCTTCTGTTCTTAATAAAAGCAGTGACCTCCTTGGGAGTGGGGGGGGTGGAGGTGGGGGGAAGCATCCTCTCGTGCTGTCTCCTACCATAAAGCAGGTCAAACGTTCCTCTTCAGAAAGACAGACCCTAGAGAGACCCACGCGTTCAGCTCCAAGGCACGCAAGCTTACCTACTTACCTTTCCTCCCAGCTTTTCCCAATGCTACTTCCTTCTTCCTCAAGTTCCAAGTAAAAACCTAGGAATCACTGCAGATACCTTCCTTTCCCTCACCCCATAATCCTGTTCAGGAAGTCTTGTCAGTTTTCTCTTGTCAACAACTTTTAGGTTCATTTACTTTCATCTGTCTCCGTAGCTACCACCTCCGTCCAAGCTTTCATCATCTCTCACATGGACCCTCAAATTCCATCTGGTCACAGATTGAACTTTTCACAGTATAATTCAGTTTTCTATCTACCTACCACCTGGTTTAAAAACCTTCAATGAATCCCTGTGATTGTTTGGTTGGAGGTACAACATGATGTGACCTCCAGTGTCCTGGCTCTTCTGTCTCATATCATTCCTTTCATCTCTGTGCTCTTTCTCCACCTTCTCCGACTCTGTCTTCTCCTCCCTGCCACAGGGCCTTTGCACACGCAGCTCTTTTCCCTGGAGCACTCTTTTCTCTCTTCTTCCTTTGCTCACTCAACTCCTATGCACCCTTCAGATCTTAGCTTAAGGCCTACTTTTTTAAGAAAAGCTTTCATAACTGCTTCCAGTTTGTTGAGTTACAGGCACTCCTAGAGCCATTTCCCCCCTGTATGTATATCAGTCTATAATTCACATGCTCATTTGAATAACTACTTGATTGATTTCAGTCTTTTTCACCCTATTGTATGTTCCATGAGAGCAGGTAACATGACTGATTTTGTTCACTATTTATTATTCCTCCAGTGGCTAGCACATAGTAGGCCCTCAATAAAAATTTGTTTAATGAATGAATGAAGCTTATGTTCAATTCTTCCTTAATCTTCCCTTCATCTGTCTCAGCTGGTTCCAATCACCCAAGGCCTATCTTTCATATATTTATATTTAGTTGGGCACATGTATGGACATGTGTGTCTTTTATATTCTCTTTATCACAAGGCAACTTCTATATTCTATCTTGGCAATCTTCAAAGATACTTTCTAATCTGAATGTCTCACTCAGATAGGAAATAGAGGGGACCTCGTGATTGTAAGGAAGGGAAGTACTTAGTAAATTACCCTTCCTCTCTCTCTTGTACTGAACTTCTGGGGAAACCCCTTTGGCCATGAAAGCCAGAGACGAAGTCAGACTGAAGGCCACAGACGATCATGGTTTCCCTCAAGTCTTGGGCCTTAGATAACTCAGGAAAAGAGGATGGAAATCCATGGCTATCCTAGTCCATTGATTTCCTTTACCTGTAGGAATTGTAGTATTAGGGTACTTTCTGAGAACTATGGGTTGATCACTTTAGGGATTGCATACCATTGGAAATCATTATTGCAAATCACTTTAAACTATAACCTACAATTAGACAGGAATCTAAGATTAAGAGGTGGTTGAGTTCTGTGGTGTAGGGCACCTCACCAAGTAGTATGGGTTTAACTCGCCAAACTATCGGTCTGAGGCAGACATGGGTAGGGAGGCTCTGAGATGTTCCCTGGGGGCATCTGAGAGTGTCCCCAAGAACCAGAAAGTTGACCTTGTGAAACTAGGGACTATCTGAGATAAAGCATGCCGTTTCTTTGAATTCAGTGCTTAGTAAATGTAAGCAGTTCTTTCCTTCCTGGGAGAGCAAACAGGCTTAACATTTCAATTGGGGGAAGAAGTGACTTGTACGCTCTCATTTTCTCCAAGGCATAGGCACATCGACATCTGCTGTTTGTTTGTTATGACATGTCAGTGGTCTGTCTCACTTTTATAAAATGGGATCTTTCTTTTAAAATACAATTCTAAGTAGAAGGATCTATGTAAACTGTTTTAAGTGTTGGCAAAGAGGAAGCTTCTTCTGAGTAACTTTTGTTGTGCTGAATTCTTGTCTGAACTCTTGTCTGAAGAATTTGTTGAGAATCACTTCTCTGTTGTGACCTTTTCCATACTTCCATTCTTCCTTGGTGGTATCTTATCACGATGTATTATTATTTGTTATTTTTGAGTGTGTGTGTTTTTTAAAAACAGAATCGTGTCATTCTTACTCGACTGTAAGTATAAGCTCCAAGGGAGCAGGAATCTCTGTTTTGATGACTTCTCCCCATATCCATAGCACCCAGAACCATCTCTGGTATAGGGTAGGTGATTCATAACCATTTACAAGTTATCAGTTCACTTAGGCCTCCCAGGATCCTACAGGGCAGATATTACTGTAAGTGGAAGTGGAGGCACAGAGTGGTTAAGTAAGTCACTAGTCAGTAGGCAGAGTCTGTGGTGGAATCCAATCAGTCTGGGTGGGTTAATCCTTAATCTTCTGCCACAAATAAATGCTTATGAAAATGATGGAGTTCCCGCAGAGGCAGACTTGGAGCAGCTTTGGTGGTGTGATGTATGAATTACTCAGACAGGCATGTTCAGGGTTGCAGTTAGCTGGGAAGGCCTACTGAGTGTGCCTTTGAGCTAAAGGAAGGTGGGTGGATGGGGGAAGGGGAGGATGTGGTGAGTGGAGTGGGCAAATGTGATCCGAAATACTCCAAGAGCCCCTGGGGTCTGGCCTCCTCTGTTTTCCAATACTCTTCTTTCACTGGCTTGGAAGTCAAGATCTAGCTTGTTTCTATACTTGGAAGCAGAATGGCTTACGTCGGGGGAGTATTTGCCAAGATCTCTGGAGTCCAGCGTAGAGCTTGTGTGCTTTCAATGGGCCCTAAACCTGTCTGGTACCATTGACAAACTAGGGCAGTCACAGGCAGGGGAGTTCGTACTGGTCTGCGCGAGGCTTTTTCTTAAAGATGACTTTGTGTTAAGCTAGGTCTTTAAGATGTATTTTTAAACAAATTCATTACAAATTATTTGTGCTTGTGATTTTAAAAAAAGAATAGAAAGAAGGGCATGAAGTTAAAAAATGAGAGTACCCTCATCCAGAAGTTTTTATGTATCTCTCAGCCTATAAATAGACTCTTTTTTTTCCCCACGCATGGGAACACACTCATTTTGTGTTCTAAACTTCTTTTTAAATAGATTTATTTTGGGGACTTCTGGGTTAATATAGCAGATTAAGTGCGTGCGCACGCGTGCGTGCGCGCGCGCGCACACACACACACACACACACACACACACACACGTTTTTTGTTTTGTTTTTGGCCTGGCCAAAGAGAAAGCTGAGAGCCCTGTGCTCTAACTCGGATGCTGGAACCATGTGTGTTACAATGGTGAGGAGGGGAGAATTAAGGATGTGGTGGCAATCAGGGTGTTTGGGCAAGGAACACAATGCACAGGTGAAGACATGGACCCTGTACTGAAAAGAGGAATTATATGCATAATAATACATATGCATACTGAAGATCTTTTCCCCCACTTGGCTTCCTGAGCTTAGCAGTCAGGTCTTCCTCATTCTCCAGGTAGGGCTAGAAGAGTGTACCCTAGGGAATCTGACCTGTGCAAGCAGAAAGACATAAAAACATGGACACTATATTCCTCAGGTAATTCTGCACTGAAGTTCAAAGCCAGCAAACCCTATCCTCAAGCTTAAAGCTTCCAATCCCCCCCTTTAAAAAAAACAAAAAAACAAAAAAACAAAACAAAACAAACCACATGAGCAGGTAACCAGTTATGTGAGGACAGCCTCTAATGAGAAAATCCAAAATAAACAAAAAAACTTGGAAGAAACAGATGGCGCAGTTAGAAGAAAACCTGACATCAATATCCTCAGGGGAAAAATGCCTCTTCCATGAAAGAAGAACGGGATGCTATAAAAAGTTTGGAAACAAAAATAATCCTTGGATATTGGAAACATATCAGAAGTGAAAAGCCCAAAAGAAAGGTTGGGTAAAAAGTTGAGGGAATTCCTAGAAAATAGAGCAAAAAAGAAAGAGTTGAAAATGGGAAAACAAAAGGAAGAAAATGAGAGGATCACTCCAGGAGATCCAACAACCCAACAATAGAAGTCCCAGACAGAGAGAGAATGCAGAGAACATGGCAGAGAGAACATTTTTCAGAACTGAAAGACATGAATTTTGAGATTAAAGAGGCCCAATGATTGCCCAGCACAATGGATGAAAAAATACCTCCAGCATAATTGTGAAATTTTATTTCCTTGAGAATAAGGAAACAAACAAACAACAAGAGAATAAGGAAGATCAACAAGCACTCAGAGGGCATAAACAAGTCACACACAGGTGATCAGCAATTGAAAGGGCTTTGAACTTTGCAACAGCAGCATTGGAAGCCAGGAGCCTGAGGAAAGTATTTTCAACAATAGGAAGGATGCTTATTTCCAACCTAAATTTCTACAGCAAGTCAAACTATGAGACAAGTGAGAAGGCTGAAGAATACGATATGTTCAGAAAGGCCAATCTTAAAAAATGCAAAAAGTCCCGTCTCAGGAAGCTCCTGGAGGATACACTCTGTATAAAGGAGTGAATAAGCCAAGGAAGAGGAAGGCATGGAATACCGACGATCTATCACTTCAGAGAAGGGAAGGGAATCTCCAGGAGAGTGGCGAAGGGAGATCCCAGGATGACAATTGTGCTTCAGATGTTGAGGGCAATCGGTGCAGATTGGAACAGCATGACTCAGGCAGTGGGTTGAGAGTTGTCATTGCCAAGTCTTCTGCCGTTGTACCAGTATTTTTTTTTTAAAGTATTATTATCATGGTAAAAATACTCAACATTTATTATCTTAACTGTTTTTAAGTATACAGTTCAGTAGTGTTAAATATGTCACATTGTTGTAAAATAGATCTCCAGAAAATTTTCATCTTGCAAACCTAAAAGTCTATACCCATTAAACAACAACTCCCCATTCCCCTTGCCCCTACCATTCTACTTTCTGTTTCTATGAATTTAACTACTTTAGATACCTCATATCAGTGGCATCATATAGTATTTGTCTTTGTGACTGGTTTATGTCACTTAGCATGTGTCCTGAAGGTTCATCCCTCCTGCAGCATGTGGCAGGATTTCCTTCCTTTTTGAGGCTGAATAATATTCCATTGGATGTACATACCACCTTTGGCTTATCCACTCATTCATGGGTGGGCATTTGGGTTGCTTCTACCTCTTGGCTTTTGTGAATCATGGTGTTACAAACACAAGTGTACAAATATCTCTTTGAGACTCTGTTTTCAATTTTTTGGGCTAGATTCTTAGAATAACTAGGGATTTCTGTATCAAATAGTAGTTCTATTTTTAATTTTTAAAGAAACTTCCATATAATTGCACCTCTTTGCAATCCTACCAACAGTGCACAACGGTTCTAATTTTTACACATCCTTGGTAACTTTTATTATTTTGGGGGATAGTAGTCATCAAAATGGGATATCATTGTGGTTTTGATTTGCATTACTCTGATGATTAGTGACATTGAGCATCTTTTCACATTCTTGTTTGCCATGGGTTTATCATGTTTGGAAAGTCTATTCATGTCCTTTTCCCATTTATATGATGTATATGTAAGGGTCCAACCTCACTTTTTTGCGTGTGGATATCCAGTTTTTCCAAAATCATTTCTGGAAGAGACTTCTCTTTCCTTATTGAGTGGCCTTGGCACCCTTGGTGAAGATTATTTGACCATACAACAAGAATTTACTTCTGGGTTCTCTATTTTATTCCATTGATTTATATGTCTGTCTTTATGCCAGCAACATATTGTTTTGATTACTGTAGCTTTATAATGTAATTTTGAATCAGGAAGTGTGAGTCCTTCAAATTTGTTTTTCTTTTTCAAAATTGTTTTGGCTATTCCGAGTCCCTTGAAAGTCCCTATGGATTGTAGGATGAATTTTTCTATTTCTGCAAGAAATACTATTGAGGTTTTATAGGGATTGCATTGAATCTATAGATTGCTTTCATTAGTCTAAAGAATGTTCCTATCTTTTTAACTGTATAAAAGTACCAGAAGATGAGTTTGACCTAAGTGAGGGTAAGAAAGTGGAAATTGGTAGACCACTGGGATGGGATTGACCAGAGGAACACTGTTCTGAAAGGCCATTGGACAGGGTGGAAGAGTAGTATAATATTCATAAGGATAGTCAAACTAATTTAAAAAAACAAGGTGATTATTAAATTTAGGAGAAAGAAAACAAAATAGAAGAAGAAGCATTATCACAACACATTAGAGTGCTTGGCTGTGATTAACATTTGCATGGGCATATAATGTAAATATTGAACATTTAGTTAATTCAAAGTATAATGTGTGTGAAACTAAAAGAGAAACCACAATGTTGGGAGAGCTAAACTTTCTTCTTCCCATAATAACAAGTCAACAAGGCAGCAATCGTCTTTGTTTAGAGCTGTGCTATCCAGTGTGATGGTCGCTGGCCACATGTGGCTCCTGAGCACTGGAAATGTGACTGGTCCCAATTGGGATGTGTTGGTATGAGCTACTTACTGAATTTTAAAGACTTAGTACAAAAAGAGAATGTAAAATCTCTCATTAAAGTTTTTAATTGGTTTTAATTGATTGTGTGTTGCAATGATAATATTTTGAATATGTTGGGTTAAATAAAAAATATTAAAATGCATTTCACTTGACTCTTTTACCTTTTGAAATATGGCTATGAGGGAATTTAAAGTTATATATGTAGTTTGCATTATATGTCTATTGGGTAGCAGTGGTTTAGAGACAAAGTGATGTGTGTGTGTAGAAGAAACAGCTAAGATAATGAGAAGTGGTCGCCTCTGGGAGACTGGGCAGGGTGGAACAGGGAATTACTGTATTTTGTTCTAAGCCTTTTCACTATCATTTGACTTTTAAAATAAGTGCATATAAATTTCCTCTGTTAGTCCATATAGATTTATCTGTTCTTTTAGGAACTGTGTGATATTCTACTGTATGAAAATACCACAATTGCTATAATTAGTCCCCTTTTTTATGGATCCTAAATTGCTTCTGATTTTTTTTTTTTTTTTTTTTTTTGCTATTTCAAATATCACTTTACTGAACATCTCTGAAGATAGATCTTTGCTATATTATATCTGCAAGAGAAACATTCAGACGTAGGCTTCTGGGAGAAAGGGTATATGCAATTTAAAGTTTTGATAGACCTATGAAAATTTCTCTTCTGAGAAATTACACTAGTTTACACTCCCCCCACCAATGCCAGCTTCTCCACGTTGATCTAAATGGAAATGACTAAACTTATTTTAGTTATCACTCTGGTGTTATTATTCGTGAGATTGAACACTTGTGTGTTTTATTGGCCACTGTTCTCTCTGTGTTCATGTCTTTTGCTCACTTTTGCCTTGGGTTGCTATCTTTTTCTAAATGATTTATGAGTGTGGATAGAAAATCTCTTGATGGATTCTGAGAGTTGTTGATGGGAAAGATGTTTGTCCTCCAAAACCAAGACCAGTCCAGAAGCACCTGAATGTCTATGTCGGCCACAGTTCGTATTTGGCAAAAACAAGAACGAAAAACAAAACAAAACAAGTCATTTAAATAAGTAGACCACATGTGTCCCAGGAACAAAAGCCACCCACCAACCTGCTAAAATCATGGCTAATTATTAGGATAATAAAAATTATTTTGAGGAGGAAAGAAATTTTGTGGCAAGAAACAGATGATGTTTAGTTTCTAGATCTGTGCTGCCCCTTCCCTCACCACTTTTGTCTAATTGACAAGTTTCCATAATTTATCTTCAATGCTAACCTTATAAAAGTGTTATGTCCTCCAGTCTGAATATTACACACACACACACACACACACACACACACACACACACACATCCCACTTTTATAAAAAACAAACAGAAAACAAGAGCCTGTTTTCTCCCCCCACCTCGCTCTTTTCTTTCTCTGCTTCCCACTGGGCAGCTTTCAGCGGGGGCAGCTGCTGGGGAGACCGGGTTTGGACCCTTGAAGGCCCGTGTGTGAGGCGGGAGGGTGCACGCAGATTGAACAGCTGTCATTCTGCCGGGGAAGCATCGTGGCTGATACAACAAGCAGCAGCAAGAGAGAACTTACCGCCATAACTTCTCTCCCCCATTTAACAGCAACACGAAGAAAAGCGTGTGGTGGGGTGGAGTGGTGCAAATCAACACAGAGGAGCAACAGCTTAGAATGAAAAATACAAGTGTTTACAGAAACACAGGACCCCAAAGCCCCACGTTATGTCAGAGAGTACGTGTCGTTGTCACTAGGGAGGTGTCTCGTCAGCCACCACAGGCAATGAGTTTGCATCCTCTTGCTGCTAACCATCTCTGCAGAGGGACGAGTTCTAGAATCATCTTCAGAAAACCATGTGTGTGTCAAAGCCTCCCGTAAGTCAGAAGGCTCTTGCCTCACTTAATAAGGTCATTTTCTCCTCCGTCCTTCTTATGGATATGAAAAGAGACCTGGCTACCAGTCATAACCTAATCATCTTGTAGGGGCTTCTTGTACCGCTTCTATGCCGGCATCTGCAAACTGAAAGAATCCTCCTCTGTGATACATGTTTCTCCTTTACATCCTTGACTAATTTCCAAAGCTCCTTTCTGCTTTGTCTGTCCAAATGACCCTGAAATGATTCTTCAGTGTTGAAATTTGCGCTGAGCAGTGAATTATTTTAATGTAACTGAGGGTAGAAATTGAAAGTGGCAGTGCTGTCGTGTCATTGCTGAAAGACTTCACCTTTTTCTCTCCTGCTTCCAGCCCCCAACCTCCAGCTCCAGCTCCAGCAATAACAACCTGTTTCCAGCACTTACGATAGGAACGCAACAAAATGGATGAGTGCGGGCATTGTGCCAGAAGCTTTTTCTTATGAAACACTAGAAAATAGAGGAATTCACTGTTACAACAGTGTTCTGTGAAGGTTTGCCAACCCAGGCATGAGAATTTTGGGGTGAGGTCCGGCAGGACTCATGCAGACATGTGGGGGAATCTCTCTCTAACCTCTGAAGAGAACAGTTCACTTGAGCTGATAGAGCACACACCAAGGCATTAGAGCTTGATACAATGGACTATGCTGTTAACTCCAGCTTAATTATGTACACACATTGTCATGATTTGTGGTAGGGCTCTGGTCCCAACTTCCTGTTCCTCCTGCCGAAGGCACTGGTGAATCAAGCCCTTACCCAAGGAACGTTGTGACCATTACCTTCCTCCCTTCTGGTTTAGCGCTCTCGTCTACGTTCTTTGCAGTGCTAGTCAGGGCGGGGTGGCCAGGGTCTTCAGTGAAGGATCTTACTCCCACCCTCTTTTGCAGTACTCTGTCAAAGTTCTTTGTAGGTTTTGCCAACTGCGTCCCCAAGAAGACTGGCTTCCCATCACAGGAGTGAGCAGTCAGCCTGTTGCTTGTCACTTATTACTGAGAAATAGCTGTGTTCTGTCCTGTTGGCTGGAAAAATTAGTTCCTCCTTTATTTTCCCTTCTTCTTAAGAAAGAGTGTTGTCCTCCCTGTTTACACAACATGTACAGTAAAGAAAATTTGGAAAACACCAAAAAGCACGAGGGAAACACTATCCATAATTCTACTACCCAGATGTCAACGCTATTAATGTCTCAGAATACACATACATACGGGTATATGTGTACATGCATTTTAATTTATATTAATGAAGAGGTATTATACTGTGCTTTCTGAGTTTTAAAATTTAGCAGTATGTTATATTCATCTTCCCATATTATTTGGGTCAAAATATATTTTACAACATTTTAATTAGTAGATTTTTATTAGTTCATTGATACGGCCATAGATGAATTATTTACATTTTTTTTCTGTCATATCATATTGCAAAGAACATGACTGCAGACTTCTTTGCCCTCATTTCACATTTTCTTTAGAGTAAAATCCTGGAAGTGAAATTGTAGGGTCAAAGGGCACGTACATTTTAAGGCCTTTGATCAACACTGCCTTCGTAAAGTTGGCACCCGGGTGCTCTCCTACCAGCAGTGTGTGGAAGGGGTCACCAGCAGGCACTTCACTTTTTAATCATTTTCAATTTGATAAGTATAAATGGTTTCTCAGCACTTAATAAAATGGCATTTCTTTGATTATGCATCTGAATATATTTACATGTGTTTCACGGTCAGATGTGCATACTTTTTTATGATTTGCTTCTTCAGGTTCTTGGTCCTTTGTTTTGTCCATATTAATTTTACTTTTTTGAGTTGGGTACATCAACTGCACTAACTCACTGGCAACATGGCAGAGTGGGTACCGGCTTGGAGCTGGACTTCTGGGCCCAAACCCCACTCTACCTCTTACGGGCTGTGTTACCCTGGGTAAGTTACTTCACCTCTCTGTGCTTCAGTTTTCTCATCTGTAAAGTAAAGGATCATGCCTATCTCAGAAGGTTGTTGTGTGGCACTGTCTGCATGTACTAATTGCTAAATAAGTGTGAACTATTATAAATACTTAATATACTTTCTACATAGTAAGAATGTTAACTCTATTACTACAAAACTTTCTGCTCTTTTTCTTAATTTTGTATATGGTTTTTAACCTACAAAATTCTGTAAATCAAATTCATTGTTTTCCTTTATAGCTTCTATCATGGTGTAATGCACTTAATAAAGTCCTTTCTTATTCCAGGATTATGTAAATACCACCATATTTTCATTCAGGGTTATTTTTTCTTTTCTTTCTGGTTTATTTCATTAAAATTTTTTAAATTATTTAACTTACATGGAATTAATTTTAGTAACTAGAGTGAGGTAAGATATCAATTGTATTGCTTTTAAAAATCACAATACTATTTATAAAATAATCTTTCATCTTCCTATTTATTTAAAACACCACTTTCGAGGTGAATCACCATATATGGGGACACTTATGGGTATATATGGGTATACTTGTTAGTTTCTGGATTTATTTCATTTAATGTAACAATAAATTTTTGTTGTGCTTTGGGAATAGAATGTTTTTCCATTACATATAAAATTTACTGTTTTTAAATTTTGCATCATATATGGAGAATGGTCTTTTTGAATATTTTTAACTGGTTGTCTTACAAAACTGTCCTGTCAGTCCTAATATATGTTGCTATTTGATATATTTACCAGTAATCATATTATTCAAATAACATTTTTGTGGCCTCTTCTGTGACACGTATACTTATTTTTTTCTTGTCTCATTAATACTGAAACTTCTAGAATGTTCAGTGCTTGCAGTGGTTCTAAGCATTCCTATCTCAGTATTTATTGGTGATTTTGGCTGTTGATTAGAAGTTGTAACTAAGAACAGATTTTTCACTGAGCAAACTCATGAAGGCCTAACATGTCTGTGATAAAATCATTCCACATCCCTTGTGCTTGTAATTGGTTTTAAGCGTAGGACTGTTTACCATTTTGTGTCCGCCATGACTTAATCTACATGTATTGCATGATTTAATTCTCCTAACAGCCCCGTGAAGTCTTGATATTGTTATCTCTATTGTCAGATGAGGAAGCCAGAGTTCAGAAGAACATAAATGATGATCAATCTCGTGTCATCACATGACAACACTGCCATCTCAGCTAATTCTACTTGGTTTCTTCCCTGAAGTGCCTTACAAAGTGATGGAAATAGTGGGAGTTACAAACTTCATACTCTGTGAAATCCAAATGGAATATAAAGAAATACATATAGTCTTAACTCAGTAGCTCTCAAAT
>PVJL010000438.1:58909-123909 GCA_004026885.1 Lyroderma lyra
CATATTTCATAACTATTTGGAGTATAGAAATAATGCTCAAAGCTAATAAATTAATAACAAGACCCTCCCTGACAGCATTTCTAAAGTTCTGTCCTTACACAGTACAGTCAGTCTTCTTAGATCAGTTGTCAAGCCTATTTAGTTTATTTAAATAGACGAAGAAGAAACCATTGCGTGAAGAAACCAGGCTGAGTTGTGGGAAAGTAAATATTGTACTGAAAAAGATTTTGCTGCCAGTCCTTACCATGTTGAGGGAATGATGTTTTAAAAATCTTTTGCTAGGACCATCATTTGACCCAAAAGTAATTAATCCAGACTGTTCTTCATCTATTGCCACTTCAACCGAGTTCTTATCTGAAATTTTCTCTTTTACACATGGGTTAAGCTTATACATTTGGGAGCTATTAAAAGAAATTAAATAATTTTTCATTATTGGATTATATTGCATAGGTTCACCAATATATCTTCAATTTAGTCAGGAAGAAATTCTTCACATTTGCATCTAGGACACATTTACTTTCATTGTATTAAATAGATTCCACAGACTGAGTATGTGTGAAAGTTATTAACCACTTGATTGTAATTACTTAATCTTACTTGTTTTATTTTGGACTACAATTTTCCCATTAGATCTTATATACATACTAGGTCAGGTTTATCTTCCCCATACATGTCCCATATTTTCAAACATTCAATAGAAGCTTTTGCAATTTTTAAAATCATAGATAGGAACTGATTTTTATTAGGTCAGAGATGGTGACCTAACACCAACAATTCTTCCTTCTCTCCCGAGAATGTAATACTCACCTTTAACTTTTCATTTTCACTTAAAAACTCCATTTCTCAAAGAGTACCTTACCCTAAATAGGTTACTTATTTCTTTTTCTCTTCACTATCATAATCAAGAAACATCCATGCATCAGTCAAACAGTTTGCTGTCCTCTCCTCATCACCTGCTGTCACTTCCTCATCGCCATGGCCACTTCCTCAAATGCTTTGAGGCCTTTGACACCTGGAATTCCAACCCCTGCCATCTTTTTGGGGAGCATTAGTGACCACATAGCTGATCCTTGTAATATTCTTTCTCTTAGAGACCTTTTCATTTTCAACACCTTTTACCACATTTTCATTTCAGCTTCCCACACCATCAGTCCCACCTTGGACTTGCCATCCAGCGGGGCTGCTTCATCCATGAGGTTGTGAAGGCTATGCCCCACCCTGCTCATGACTTCCGTCTCCCGCTCTGTCCCTGCGTTTCTCGTTACATCAAGTCTTGGATATCACTGGGTCCTTCATTTCCTTTCACTTTAAGTGGGTCAGTACTCTTTTGAGTTTACATTCTTTCCTGGGCAACAAAGACCCTACTGTGTACACATCTATTGCATGTGCATGTGTGTGTGTGTGTGTATGCGAATGTGCTCATTTTGTTTCAAACGGCCTGTATTTACTGATACAGAATTTACATGCAGTAAAATGCACATCTTAAATGTACAGCCTGAGAATTTTTACACATGTGTCACCTATGTAACCACCGCCCAGATCAAGATCTAGGACATTTCCATTACCCCATAGAATTCTGTCCAGCTACTTCTCAGTTAATAACCATCCTCCGGATGTCACCACTATCATGACTCCTAATCAGCACAGATCAGTTTTGCCTGTTCTTGAGCTTTCTATAAATGGAAAAGTTTCTGCTTCATAGAAATCAAGATTTAAGCAAATTCTTACTGCTCATCACATGGTGGGAATTGGAGTTTTAAAGATATTCCATTAGTTATACACACACTACCCCCCACCCCAGCCATTATAATAATAATAAAAAAAGAAAACTCATTTTTCTCATATGATGCTGAGATTTTTGTCCTGTCCTCAGAGTCATCTGTCCCTGGAGACTCTCCGGTGTCACTCTTGGCATCTTGTGTCATTTAGTTCAATGTCATGATGCTCAGGGCATTCAGCTCCAGAAAAGGGACATCGATCATTTTGTGTCCATCTTCCCTCTCTGCATCCTTCCTCACAGAGGAATGCAACTGGGCCTAAGCAATGACACACTTGGTTGGGAAAGAAAAATGCTTTCTGGGAGTCAAGCTCCTGTGTAAACAAAGCAAACGTGCTATACCTTGACTTGAGCCAAGAAAGAAGCACAGTTTGCTATAATTTTGACTGTGCTGTAATATTCCTTTAGGCCTTCCTATATAAATCAGGTACAAGGCAGTATTTTTACCTAATTTGTCCAGGACCTATATTGTATGAAAGAGAAGATACAGCGTCAGGACCCAAAGGAGTCACTGCATTTATTGTTTGTTTCAATCTCTTTGTAGTCTTTAGAGGAGTTTTTACCGTATTCCCAGAAATCCAACCTGGGTCCTCTTTTCCCCTCCCTCCACACGTTGTCCCTGGGGAATTTCCTCATATCTATGGGTGTGACTCTACATGTGTTTTATCTCAACCCAACCCTCTGAGTCCACCCTTCCTGGATGTCTCCACGTAAATGTCCCACAGGCTTCTGCAAGCCAGTCTGTCCCCAAAAGGACTCAGACTCTCGTCTCCTGCAAAGCTGCTCCCGCTCCTGCCATCTACATGTTGATGTTGTGGGTGTCCCCAGGTGCTCACCTGTGAGTTCTGCCTCATGCAGTTCTCTCCACTCACACTGTCCCTGCCCTAGTTCAGGGTCCACCATCTGTTGCCAGAGCTTGTCTTAAATCCTCCCTATTTGGTTCGCCTTCACCTGTTCTGCTCCTACTGCCAGGGGATCTTTCCTGACACAACCTCTGATTGTATCACTCTCTGATTCAAAATGCTTCAGTGACTTCTCATTCCAACCTTTCAGTCTGGCCCGGAGGCCTTCTATGGTTTGGCTCCTGCCTACTTGTCCAGACTTATCACCTTGCCACTCCGCCTTCAGTCTCTGAGCTTCAGTGATGCTGAACTATCAGGCACTCTGAATGTGCTACACGCCATGGCTTTGTGCTGCTGTTTACTTTTCCCACAATGCCTTCTTCCTATTGCCCACCTGGGAAGGGTAGGGCAGCCTCAGTGCCATCCCCTTTGTGAAGTCTCCCCTAATTCTCTCTTAAGCATAGGATCCTGAGCTTGAAAGCAGCTCCCTAAGACAAGCATCTCTCTGTATTGTAAATGTCTGCATTCTTTATCTCCTGCTCATCTGTATGTTCCTAGAAGGTAGAGTCTCTTGTTCAGCTTTGTACAGAGATGATGTTCAGTATCATTTGTTACATGAAAGAATAGTGTAGCATTGTGTTGTGTAGTTTGCAAATATAAGTTGGATATGATTTCTGTTGTCTTTAGACTTTTCTGTGGAAAGAATGATGAGGACTAGAAAGACAAGAGACCAAGCAATAAACACCTATTCTTTGGGAGATGCTTATTTGGATTTTACACAATAGATTAAGGGCCTTTTATGTGAGTGTCTGACGGGAAAGACTCTAAAAAATGATCTTCTCTTTCTGATTAATCAGCGGAGGCTAGGACTTTAGGACCTGGAACATGGATGGTAGTGAAGAAGACAGTTCAGAGGCAGGGCAGGAATTCCAGGCACTGGGTGTGGTTTTGGAAGAGGCCCTTATGCAAGAATAGGAAGTCACTCAGAGCAGAGCTATCTAAGTGGTGGCAGGGTCAGCAGCACAGGCATGAGATAAGCAGTGCAATGGTGAGATAACTCGGGCCCACTGACTAAGAGGCAGACTCCAGATTTCTTGTGTCTAGTTCCTTCGAAGTGTGTTCAGATGTTCCACCCTTGATGATCACATCCAATTCATCTGTCAGGACTATCCTTTCCCCAGGGCACTGAGGACAGAAATTAAGTCAGGAAAAACTTACTCTGCTTACTTCTCACCCATACACACACACCTACTTGTATACATGACGTCTGACAATTAAGTTCGCCAACTTGGCACTGTGCTCTTACATTGGCAGTACTGTACAAACAAATCAGTAAGGTTTGATAACCTTGGTATACCTGTGTCTCACAGCTGTGTTCGTGTTGACATGTGGCAGTGTCTTGTTGAGTGGTGTTCATTATTGTTACGTGTTTTTGTGTGCTGTCATAAGAATATAGAAGCTTGAATCAGAGCAATGAACAAGTATTATATTTTGTTAAACTTGGCAAGAGTGGAAGTGAAATCAGGGACATGTTAGTCCAAGTTTATGGGGATAATGCCATGAAGAAAACAGCAGTGTACAAATGGATTAAATGTTTTCTGAAGGAAGAGAAATCATCATTGACAAAAAGAGGTCAGGGTGGTCAGTAATGAGCAGAACTGATGAAAACATTGCACAGATTTGTCAAATTGGGCATCAAAATCATTGGTGGCCTGTGAGAAGCATAGCAGACCAAGTAAACATTGATAGGGAAAGAGCTAGGAAATTATTAGCTGAAAATCTTGGAATGAGAAAGGTGTGTATGAAAATGGTCTGAAAGGAACTCACCAATGAAAAGAAAGCAAAGGAGAGTCAAAGTTTGCCAAGACCTTTTGGAGAGGCAAGACGATGTTTTGGGTCATGTTATCACTGGTGATGGAACATGGATGTATCCATATGACCCTGAAACAAAACATAAAAGTGCACAGTGATGACAGTCCAATCATATTTCAAGAGAACTGATCAAGTAGAGGGATTGGACTTGTTCTTTGTGTCCCAAGTAGTAAAACTAGAACGAATAGTAGAGATTATCTGAAGCTATATTTCAGTTTAAAGAAGAATTGTTTCACACTTCAGTGGGAAATCACTGCTTTGAAAAATAGGTGGTCCCAGTACTGCAAGTCGTCAGCTGATCCCACTGTAGGCTTGGAAGAAAATCAAAAGGAATGTTATCTCATCAACCCCAGGCTGCTCGGGGGGGCCCCCTTTGCATCGCGCCCTGGAAAGGTATTCTCATACATTCCACAGATGAAGAACACACCAGAGGCAGCACACTCCTGAAATTTTTTTAAAAAATCTAAGTTAGACTGTCATCATTAACAAACTATCCTATCTCCCACACCCACTTGCATGGTTTTGGGTCTTCTCACATCCTGTTGAACTTCCTCTGATTACATTCCACTTCAAAGGGTGTGTGCACGTTCCCAACAGAGCGGACTATCCCCTGCGTGGCCTGGCCCAGGACGCCACCTCCTTCCCCGTGAAGCTCAGCGATTGGGAGTAGAGACCCCCGAGCCAGTCAGCCTGAGTTTACAGCCAGCTTTGACACTTCCTAGCTGTGTGACGTGGCACGAGTAATATAATCTCCGTTCCTCCGTTTCCTTCTCTATAAAATGGGGACAACGTCGGCAGCTCCCCGGTGGAGTTGTGACAGTGAAACAATGTGCTATACGCCCGGCGCTTAGAACAAAAACCGACATATAGTGAGTTCTCAGTGAGTGTTAGCTATTAACTTTCCCCCTAGAATCATTCTATTAATGTGACGCAAGACACCCATTAATGGAGAAATCAATCAAACAACAAATATTTATTGAGTTCCTACTCTGTGTCCAATGCTGGGAACGAGGAGAGAGAGACCAGCTCCTTACTTGGGGGAGTCAATAGTCCATCCTCGTGTTGATTCATTGAGTTAATAGAGAACTGGAGCTCTTTACACTTGTCATATTTTTTTTATTTTGAAAAAAATGCAACCTATTTTTAAAAAATTAGTTATTTTATCAAAGCCATACGTGCACGTTGTTTAGAAAGTACAATAGTACTGGAACGCTCCTAACGAAGCACGGTGGCTCCTGGCACCCCTCCGCACACCTGTCCCGTGCCTCTTCCCGGAGCCAGCCACTTTGTATTCTTTTGGCCATTTCTTCTGGGGTGCAGTCCTCACTTCCTGTCATCCATAGGTTCTGCGAATAAGCAGAATGATGTATGACAAAACCAGTTTCACCATACTGATTGATATACACAAGGTAACTTCCTACGGCATCTCATCAACATGGTAACAGAACAACTTTGAATGAAAGGACACTATTCACGTCCTGGACACATCTTGGCCCTTGCAAATAACACGCCCAGATTGTACTGTTCCAAATTGTGACTTCTAGGCATTTTCCATCACCTATTATGGTAGAGAACTCTCTTACACCATCTTCCCCTGTGTGGCCCATGCTCCCCAGATAGTAGACCCTTTTTGATTAAATCAAATGCCCGTGCTTACATAATCTGTCTGTGCAAATACACACCTCCCAGTCAGCTCTCTCTTTACAAAGCTCTCTTTTTAAAAATAGCATCTTGTTATGTGCTCTTATCTCTCTGAGGAAACCAATATTGTTTCTTATCTCTTATTTTTAAATTTCTCCTGAATTTCTTCTTTCTGTTAGTCAGTTTGGTCTGTTCGTTCAAGGGTGTGGCTTTTTAAAAATGTCTTGGTTACTCATTTTTAAGGGAGAGGCACTGAAATGCTGATTGGACATTTTATGTAGATGGGGCCAATCAGCCAGTAGGCTTTTCTGAAGAGATGGGCAGGGCCTCATGCAGGCCTTACTCAGCGGGGAGGGCAGGCTGCTGTGGGGATACCCAGTTTCCTCAGGGAGGAATTGTCTGGTCTCTTGCCTGGAGGACATGAATGTGCTTTGCAAGTATTCCGATAGCTTAGCAGAGCAGGTTGGCAAAAGGGAAATGTTGATATGTGTGCGTGTGGACCTGCACGAGTGTCTCATCAGCCAGTGGGACTCTTTCCTGTAATTCCTTTGTTTTCTGTTGGGATTTCACTCTGCCCACATCTGTGGCTGAAGTCCCATATGCAGAACCCCTGGGCTGTTTAGGGTGCTTTTCCTTAACAATTTTTTAAATGCCATTTAATGGGCTTTGAGGGGGTGATAAAAAGACATCTTAAGTTCTTTAAGTAGAACTAGAAGTTCCACCTTTATACTTATTCTTACTTACCCTGGCCAAGTCACGTCCTCTCCCTGAACGTGTGTAATTGTTTACATGGACCCTTACTCCTGAGTCTGGTTTAATTTGAAAGGGCACATTTAATATAAGAGGGCAAGTAGTGTATTTTGCCATGCACAATGTGCACTTTATTGCCCAAATTTGTGAGGGAAAAATAAAGATGTGTATTATACATGGGTGATACTAATTCCATATCCATATCCATGTTTTTAATTCTTTCATTTATGCTTAAGAGTTAAATATGTAACTCTAGAAATCAATAATGATAGCCATATGCAAAATAATACCCTGGAATATGATCATCAGGGTCTTTTATTGTTAAATTTATTGGGGTGACATTGGCTAGTAAAAATTACATAGGGTCCAGGTGTACAACTCTGCAGTGCATCGTCTATGTGTTGGATTCTGTGTTCACCACCCAGAGTCAGTTCTCTTTCCATCACCGTATATTTGCCTCCCTCTCCTGCCTCCCCCCCGCCCCCGTACCCTCAGGTAACCACTAAACTATTAACTGTGTCCATGAGGTTTTGTTTCTTTGCTGCTTTCAGTTTTATATTCCATATATGAGTTATGTTTAAAAATAAATGCTAAAATTCCTTTATAATAAAAAACCCAGTATCTAAATATAAACAAAAATGTTTTTAAACTAAAAAATTAAAACGAAAGTTTTTTTCCCCTGAAACCTTGGGCCAAAAACTTGGGTGCATGTTATGCACCGGAGCACATTATACATGGCAAACTACGGTACTTAGATGTTGGGCTAGGCTCCCTCAGCAGTCTGGAATACGAGGCAATATGCCAGTTTCTGGAAGATGGCTATGGGGAAGAGAAAGGAGTCTGATGTAAGGAATAAGCATGCATGCTACGTGTGCAACCACCATGGACGTGGTGGGGACCTGAACTGACATGTGTGCTGAAGTCACACAGCACACGCTTGTCTTCAGCATGGGGCCCTGGACCTGCCTGTGCCTCTCTGGGAAGCTGTGTTGATTCCCTGGTTTTATGCTTCACTCTGCATTTGCTCTTGCAGATTGCCAGTTGCCCCTCTATTCTGGAGCATGGTTTCTTAAGGAAGCCTGGGTAATGCAGGTTTTCCTTCTGAAAATCTTGCATGCAACTGGTGCACTTAATGAGGTGTCATAACCTCATTAAGACAGAGTAAACAATAGTAAATTTGATGAGTTAAACTGGCCAAAAGCCATTGCTCTTATGTTGGAATGCAAATAAAGTGTGTGTGTGTGTGTGTTAAAAATTGACAAACAAGAAGCTAAGAGAACAAAGAGGTTTGCAAGTTCAATTTGGACATTTTAGACCTAATGAATGACTACATTGAGAGTCTTTTTGATCTAGTCACCAAGCAAGGGGAACCCATAAAACAGTCCTTTGTTAGCCTACCTTAGAGGTACACCATGCTTTTGGAAGTAATAAAACTACTTTTAAAAACTGTCCTATAAATCACATTAAAGCATAAAAGAGGTTTCCACTAATTCAGATTGGCCATCATCCTGTTAGTTTAAAATGGTTCATATTATCCAGTGGATTCTAAGATTTTGTTTTGAATAACCAGTGGACACTTTAATGGAGAATGAAGAATTCATTCCCTGCTTGCATCCAGAGCCCAGGAAGCTGGTTTAATTGGGGTGTTGTTGTGGGGAGGGGAGGGAATAGCACTGTGGTCAAGGTTGGCATTGAGTCCTTAGCTCTCTGCCCTGTCATTTTTGCATGTCCACCCATCTTCAACTACAGGACAGGAGGTAGGAAACGTTGACTTGTCCTGGCCTTGAGTTTATTAAAGAACATCTACTAAGAGAACTAAGTAAACTAAGTTTATTAAAGAACATCTACTAAGGTTTTCATTGGGAGTAGAATACTTGTGACCTAGCAGCTGTGTAGGTGGAACGTGGAGTTTTTATAACAGTTCCTAAGAAGCCACTGTACTTTTACCCCCAGGATTATCTGCAAGCATGCTATGCATTATTACTAACTTCGTAAATGTTCAATGGATTTTTTGTGTGTGGCAGTAGCATTTATAGAATTCACTTTCAGTGCTTTATCTGTCCTGTGGTTTAGACTTAAGGTAGTCGCAAAATCCTCAGTTGTACTCGTATTGCAAAACTCAACTAGTGTGACCTCATGATTTGTTAATATGTTTTCTAGACACAGAAATAACATTGACTCCTCATAATAGTAATATTGCAATTATGAATGCTCTTAGGACCTTTACCTTTCAAGTGAAAGGTAAGGAGAACATCGAGTGCCTGTTAATATATAATTTCCTTCTCAGAAGAAATGAACCTTTCATTTTAATCATGGTAAGATGGAGTTCCTTTATGGAAATATTGGTGGGATGTAAGATGCAAAAAAAGCTGAGTCTCACTTGTAAGCAACTGAGCAGACCGGCCTGGGATTCAGGGCAGCCCTCACAGCCTGAGGTCAGCTTTCAGAGGTTTTCTGGTTGTGGGGTTGTAGGTGGAGCTGGAGAAGAGCAAATGAAGCCTCAGGGGTCCTCGAGCATGTGGAATGCCATGCTTGTATAGTTGTCTTTTTGTCATCGTTTCTCTTGGAAAATTTCAAGCATACACAGAAGCAGAGAGACGCGTACAATGAACCACCCTTGCAGAAGTCTGTTTTTAATCTCATGCCTTCAACCTGACGGGGAAAAAACAAGACAAATGTAAGTCCTTACAAATACGACGGAACTTAAAAGCTATGGCAAGGACATACTTCCCTGGCTGCCAAGGTCTACTCCCTCACCCGTGAATACCAGCAAATATAAATGCCATTGTTTAAACTACAAAAGCGCTTCCGAGGTATTGACAGTGGCCTGTTCATGGTGGCACCTTGGTACTTGTTAATTGGTTCCAGAGGCATGATGAGTACCAAACACATTTCCCATAAGGAATAATGTAAATACATTTAATGCGTTCCCAAACCAAAAATACACAAAATGACCACAGAAGCTAAGACAAGACCACAGGGGACATGCACAGGCCAAGAAGTACCGTGTGACCCCTTGTTTCGGCTGGAAAGGGAAGCGAGTCACAAGGCAACCGACACCAACAAGTTCCAGCTTGTGCGAGGACGAAATTTCCACGTCAAAATGCATCGAGTGCCGCCTTCGATGGGCTTCAAAGCAGTTGAGTACCGGGGCATAACTGCTTCTTAGGGCTCCCAAGGGTTTGGTAGAGCTCAGGGCAGGCTCCTGGGAAGGGAGCTGGGCATCTGAGCTCACTGGCCACTGCCCTAAGGCAGGTGTAAGGGGAGTCCATGGTGAGAGTCACAGCAGGACAGGCGCCAGCTGACCAGGCACCTCCGAGCCCACGGTCGCCTTGTCAGTGAGGGATGCGGGAGCAGGGGGGGTGCCGCCGGCAGCTGTACTTGCACCCGGACTTCCCAGTCACCTTTCCGGCTCTGCGATACTGCTGCCCCAGGTGAGTGCTCGAGCAAAGCCTGCACATTCCTTCTTCTCAGGAATGTCACTGTCAGTTTCTGCCATGGAAAGCCCTAAAACCCCCAGGGCCTTGCAAAAACAGATGGGATTAGTCAGTGGTGACATTTGCTGGGGTTTTTTCCCCCTGCTCTCCCTTCTCAGGAATGACAAAAGTTTTTCTTCTCTCTGCTTAGTACACTTTATTTCCCTTGAGGACTTTCAACTTATGAAAGAAACACATGGTTAAATTCGATACCGGAGTTACTGGATTTTTATTGCAAAATAAAAATCATCTAAGTTGCTGTAGCCCATGTGGAAAGGTGTTTCAATGAAGTTGACCAGGGAAAGGGCTGAAAGGGAAGCCACCAGTTGGAAAACTTGGGGGTTAAGTTAGTAAGGATGTGATAGGCGTGAGTCCTCTGCAGCAGTGAAACTCCCAAATGTCTCGGCCCTCCACGTGGAAACGAGTGCTTGCCACACAGTAAGGGCTGGAGAAACGCTCATATAAACACTACAAAATTCTTTTCTAACCACAGTGGTAGGTGTCCAGGGCCCACACCTGCTTTAGAGACTGGTCAAATGTAAGCACATGTGTCTGGCATCGAGGATGTGCTAATTGAGAAAGAAACCCAAGGAGCGGCGGGGTGCCAGTAATCAGGGGTGAGGCTGGGCCCCGCATTCAGCAGTCGGTTGGTGTGTCCGTACGTGCGTTCATTTACTCACTCGTTCACTCATGCATTCACTTATTCATGCATGCATGCATTTAGTCATTCATTCGTGCATTCATTTCTTCCTTCTTGAATGCTCCTAGTAGAGTTATCTCCTACTCTTCCTTCAGATCTCAGCCAAGTTTACTTCCTCAGGGAGACCTCCCCAGGCCCCTCGCCATACCTCCACCTCCCAGATGGGTCAGGTTCTTATGGAACTGCTCTCTGTGGCGTATAGTAGATTCTCAGTACATATTTGTGGACTGAATGAACAAGCCAATTCATCCCTCCATGCATTTTTTTCCTTGTCTCTTCACTGAGCAAAAATGTACTAACCAACAGCTGTGTGAGAACCCAGGCCAGGTGGGCAGGCTGAGAGGAGAGCAACCTTTCACACTTGAGACCTCCAACAGGTCAGGACACACCTTCCCAAAACCCGAGGGAGCCGAGAATGAGGTGGACATCAGCCTGGATCTAGGGGTGGAAGTCGATGGAACTCACCCAAAGGGACAGAGAGATGGGAAATGGTAAAAGCTCACTTTATGCTTGTGCCATGCTCATGTGGCTCTCAGACCCTGAAATACCATTTTCCTGGTAGGGATGCGCTGGCCGAGAGAGATTGGCTGACTTCGGAGTCACAAACTGGTGAACCTGGCTCTCCGAGATTACTCTGAACTGATTCAAAGTACTTGTGGATGGAACTACAGGACCCGTTGCACAATTTGGTGCCTTGGATTTGAAGGGACAAGTTATTTCCAGGTAAGTGAAAGGACTCAGTGTGTGGATCCCAGAGGAAGAGGAAGGGAAATCCTCAGAGTGTCAGGGCTCTCCTATGCTGGGGTAGGTGGCAGGGGGGTGCCAGCAGGAGAGCCTTCTGTGAGGGGTGTCTTCCTTCAGCAGTCGCTTTACCCCTGCTCTTACCGAAAAGTAAATGTTCCTCATGGCATTGAGACACATTCTATTTGACGTTGGCTGTTCTATTTAACAGGCTATCCATTGTACATTTTTGAAACAACAGCAGCTTGTTTGCAGGATTTGGGTGGGCACGACGTCCTCCCACACGCTTTAGCTTGCTCGGCCCCATGACGTTCTTGTGAAGAAATTATAGCTGGAGAACTGCTGGTTTACCCAAGAGCCACAGGGCATGTTGGCGGAGGAACGGCGCTTGAACTTGGTCCCTGACTCAGGCCCTATGGCGTGTGCCACATGTGGGTGACAGGAAAGGAAGCGTTTCTCCAACAGGCTGGAGTCACACAGCAAAGTGTGACAGGCGCTTTGAAAGTACTCAGATTTCATTTGTAAGACCGTCTCTATGCCGTCCTTCTTAAAGGTCTGTCTTCCTTACCTGGAGCTCTGTCTTCTTTCCATGGAAGACGACAAAGGAAGGTGGTAGAGGTGAGCAACAACCTATGAGGAGGGTGATGTTAGCAGTCAGTTATACAGCATTTACTCTGTGGCAGACACCAAGCGCTCCATGGCCCTTAGTTTGTTCAATCTTACCGTAAATCTGTGAGAGAGGTACCATCACTACCCCCATTTTACAGATGGGAAAAGTGAGAACAGAGAGCCCACGCAAGTTCAGATTTCTCAGCAGGCCTAGTATCTGGAGTCTGCCTTCTTAATCACCACGTTATTTTTTTCACCATCTGAATTTTTACCTATAAGATGATTAAGCCATTTGAATTCAGAAGAAAAGCTTCAATATTGCAATCTAGAAAATATTCTGAAAACTCGGGGTTTCAAAAAAAATAACTTTTCTTTCCAACATAGTTTTCTAGAAAATCACGCTTCTCGAATAGGCAATCGGCGTGCACGTACCGACGACGAGTGAGGCGTGTGTACAAAGGCCAACCTCTCTCCGTCCTCCCCCCCAGCTGCTCCAGGCCCCTCTGGAAGCATCTGCTGCCAACAGTTTCTGTGGCTGAAAATGATGTTTGGAGATGGACTCTCTCATTCGTGTTGCAAATAGAAGGAAAGGATGGAGCAGGGGCCCGACCCAGCTGCTCCCCCTGTCAGGATTGAGGTGTGTGTCTGGGCTGCCCCGCAGGGCGGCAAGCCATGCATCAGTGCTCGGGGTGAGAGCTCTGGGCGAGAGGAGGGCCTGAGGCGAAGGGGCCTGGCCCCGCATCAAAGCTTGCAGGCTTAGTGCAGGCCAAGGGGGATTCTGAGGAAGAAGTGGTGATTTCCTCAACTCCCATGGAGTCATTTCTGAGTCCTTTGGTTTGAAGGGAATCCAGTGGGTCGAGGTAAAGCCAGCAAGGGGTGTTCCTTTGAATATTTGGGAAGACATTGAGCACTGCCTGGGGACTCCTCCACCACAGCAGGCCATGATAAAGGGGAGAGCCTTCTTCCTCAGCTCACCCCAGCTGGCTGCCCGGTGCCAGTGCCTCTGAGTGTCCGGGATGTGGTGAGGCAGGGTCATTGAGGCAGTAGTGCCTGGAGGGAGGTGGCCACACAGTGGGTGTTACTGCTTCACAGGCCAGCCTCCCCAGGGGACTCCAGAACAACATGGCAGGCTGGACTCCACAAAACGCAGCTGCGTACACAAAACACAGGCCATCAAAGTGTTCTTGGATACTGTGCCCAGGACGCCCTGTCGTCTTGCTTCTTTGTTCCTACTACTCTGCGTGCCTGGATTGGTCTCTTTTCTTCCCTTTTACTGTCCGGTTCCTGCTTATCCTTTGAGACATGGTCAGTCAACTCCTTCCTACCTTCCTACCTACCTCCAGTCTCTGGCTCTATATAGCTGTCCTTACCTGACTTGTATTAAAATTACCTGCTAATGGCTCTGCTTGAGACCATGAACATCTTCTGTTTAGGGGTGCTTTCGGTCGGTTTGTAGTTCCTGCGCCTGGCTTTCAATAACTACATCGAGTAAGTGTTGAGTCTCAGCAGGAGATGCCATTCATCCTTGCAAAGGATCCCTCGGTGACAGTTTCAGCCACTGAACAATCAACTTCTTGCTGGCTTGACTCTGCCTTTTGGTTGTGAGTGAGGCTAACATGCCTGCCAAGCCCCAGGTGATTTTGACCTAAGAGAGAGCATGTCTGGAGCAGACTGCACTGGAACATGGGCCACATTAATGTGTCCCCATAACCGTTTCATTATCTTAGCCATCAAAGGGCTGGCTGGAGTACTCAAGTTCGGGTCACTGGAAAGAAAAAAAACGCTTAACATCCTGATTCTGTGAGGGAATCTCTGTGAGATATATTGACATAGTGTGAAGACAGACTCTGTATTATTGTTGATGTCCCCCTATGCTGTTTGGCTTTTTTCCAGTGATTTTCGCCAGGCCAGCCACGGAATTTGGCTTGGGGCAAGATTGGGCTATAGAATGCGGGCCGGTGTGAAAGGGACAAGTAAATGCCCAGTGGTTTCTGACAGACAGAGGGGAAACAGGCCACAGTGGGGACACTTCTGGCATGTAATCCTTTCTGTCACATTAGATCATCATCAGGTGAATAGAAAAAAAAAGTCTGAGTTTTCTGAGTCGGTTTTGCTTTGTGTGGTTCCTACTAAAGGCACTAAATTGGTGCCTAAAGATTGCAAGTCTACATTGACAGTGCAGGCTGAAGGTTTTATGCTGAGTAAAAAAAAATGGTAATTTCCCCCTTTGGAAGTCAAGGAGACAGGAATGGGAGGGGTGGTTGGGGAAATCAATGTGTAGGTCAAAAATTTGAATTTTTAGTGCAATCTTCTTAGTCATCACTTTCATTTCTGTCTTCTAGGGAAATCTGACATAGCTAGAAAGCAATGGAAAACACTAGGGTTGCATCAGATGTTGAAGAGGAACTGATCATATCATGGAGATAAAAATGATCTCTTTAAGTAGGATTTTTAAAAAAAACCTGGTTATTTAGAGGTAGCAACCTTTTGGGGGAAAGCTAACATGGGTTCCAGAGGCCAGTTTGTCCCTTGTTAGCGTTGTCAGCCCCATATTTGAATGAGGAATGAATGTGTTTTGATGGTATTCCTCTTCCTCTCAGCCCTCAGTAAGAGGGCTGCAAATAAATTTTCATTTTTGTCAGGGCGTTTCCCTGTAGAGAAGGTTCTAGATTCACTCTGTGAAACAATGGCCACAATAGATTTAATATGGTGATTGCTTCCCCTTAATTCTGTTGGGTAAGCGGATTTCTTTTCTTCATTCTTAACCCTGCATCTAATAGTAGCCCGCAGTGTTACTGGCACTATGGAGGGGAGAGTTAGAAAGGAAGTGTTAATAAAGGTGTGGCCTCAGAGAACTCCTGAGGGAGAAACAACACAGTGAGGTACTGACATTTGTACAGCACTTGAAAATGTAGAAGTCACCTCCCTTTGCTTCAGCTCAGTGCTTCCCGCCACAGCATGCTGCTCAGGCTGTGCTCTCCTCCACCTGACAAAGGAGGGCGGTGAAGCTTGGAGCGGCTACGGAGCTTCCCCAGGATTGCTGTCCAGTAAACGACACAGTCGGAACTGAGAAATGGCGTTCTGACTCTGAGCCTGCATTGGAGTCCACTGAAAGCTGGCAGTTACAGTCCCATATCTGTACAAGCACGTGATGGTAAGGCTCCGGGGATGACCAGAGCAGAATGGCGTTCATCGGAGGGGCTCCTTGGGGGAGGATGCAGTGCACAGGGGTTACTGGACCCAAAAAAGACCCTGGGCACGTGGGCAAGGGGGAGAAGCTAGACCTTCCCAAGCGCAAGAGCCATGGTTGGGAATAATGACAGACAAGTCTAGGAGACATAGGGGATGTGCAGACACCAGGAATAGTTTTTTCCACCACCTCTGGGAGCCCACAGCAGAAGGGCTGTGAGCATGCCCAACAACGTGTTTCGCACTGGCGCCTCAATGGGTAGAAAAGGGGGTTGCCAAATGAGTTATATATGGAAGCTGTGCAAGGGAAGTTCTTATGCAAAATGACTAAACACGCTCCACTGCCCTGGCTGGTTACTTATAAACGGTGCATATGTGCGAAGTTCAAGGGAGTCCAGACATTTTAATCTCTCAGAGAATAAAGTTGTTCTTAAAGACAAAGGGCATCTGGGTTACAGGCAGCAGTTTATGACCTTCTGTCCCTCTATGGCAGAGGACACAGCCTTAGCACATTCCCACCAAGCATGTCCTATACTTAGCAATGACAATTTGGGACTTGTGGGGAGACCGGGTGACAGAGCCTTACTGCAGGTAGGGACTGAAAGCTTGGGGGTGTGGACAGGAGAGAGACGTGATACAGACCTGGGTGATCTCTACAGTTCTGCAACTTCCTAGCCATAAACCACTTACTAAACTACTGAAGTCATAGACCAAGGGCACTTGGGTCATTCCAGTTGTCTTGAAATCTGGAATTCACAGGGCTGGGGGTGGCAGCTGGTCGTGTCAGGGAGACTCTTCAGCACAGTGTCATACATAAGCACAAGCTCGGGACTCATGGGACACACCCCTTGGAACTCACAGCAGGAAAGTATAACCAACCTGCCACCAGGTAGCTGGTTGATCACCTCAGGGAATGGTGCCATAGGAGAATCAGTGTTGGTCTCTGCTGCTGGCCAATTGGTCGCTCAGTGATGGCCTGGCCAGGTCGGCCTTGGCGAATGGAAGCCTATGTCACTGAGCACATGCGTAACTTCCATTCTGCTATGACAGCCACTTTGTTCATAAGCCCACGGACAATGCCAGTGGTAGCTGGGGAGAGAGAATCATCACAGAATGGGTCATCCTGTCCATTCGAATATGGCATCTGGCAGAAGTAATGCCTGGGCTTGAGTTATGATTTTATTACATGCTTATGATTTTGCAATAAAAGATTTGGTATAGATTATCAGCTCATAACAAAGAGGCATTATTTTTGTAACCATAAGAATGTATGGTTATGATTTTCTAATAAGATCGTAACTCAAGTCTGGGTGTTACTTCTGCCAGACCCTCTATTAAAACTCTCATCTACCGCGGTCATCCTTTGGTGAGCATTTACATTGGGTACAAATATTTACATGTTTTTTTTTCTCCATTCAGTGAAGTCTATCCACATACTTCATCCCCAAATTTCTTTGTCACCAATTGTCCAATCATATTCCTTATAAGTCCCTGATCCCAGCCAAACCATTGGCCACAACTGGTACATAATTGCATGTCTGAATCAGTACCTAATTACACGTCTGATTCATTTCTCCTTCTGAGCAAAGTGAACACCAAATTCATTGCCCGAAGTTCTTTCCACTGGGAGAATATTTCTTCACTGCTGTACTTTAGGGGTGACCCAGAAAGGGACTACAGTGCTACAGCTGTCCATGTTCAAGGGGTGCTTACATCTGGTTCAGAACCACCTGTAAACTAGGCCTGAATTTTCTCTTCCTTGTCAACTGATCATAGGAAACTCCTACTGCGGTCATAGGTGCTGGCTGGGAGAGAGAAGGTAACGTGGCAGGAGCAGGGACCACGGGCATTTGGGTCACTCCTTCATGTAACTCACTTGTGCCCTGGGGCTGGTTTGGCCTGATCACATATATACCACTTCCATTTAATGACAAAGTGTTGCTGTGCCCACCCAACTGTATGACTTGCTTAGTTAGATAATGCCCAGTTCCTGATGGGCAGCTCAGGTCACATGGTAACTTGATGGTCTATGATTGAGCATTCAGTCTCTGTAAGGCCCAGCAGCAGGCCAATAGGTTTTTCTCAAAAGAAAAGAAGTTTTCTGTGGATACCTGTGCTGCAATTCACCAGCTGGGACCTGTTAAAGGCTCAGAGCAGCATCCCTGTCTGCCACTGACCCTCTAAGCCCCATTGGTTCTGTTGGGGTCACGGCCCACGTGGCAGGGCTGCCTGGATTAGTCACAGAGCCTTCTCTTGTGCTCAGCCCCACTGAAAACTAGAAACTTTTCAGGTGACTCAAGTGGCCCAGAGTAACACACCCAAATGAGAAATATGCTGCCTCCCAAATCCAAAGAAGCCCATTAGGCAGTGTGCCTCTTTCGTGGTTAGCGGAGGGGCCAGATATACCAACTTACCCTTCACATTAGAAGAGACATCTCAACATGTCCCAAAGCACTGACGCCCTATAAATTTCACTGGGGTAGAAGGACCCTGAATTGTAGTCATATTTAGTTCATACCCTCGGTATGCAAATGTCTTACCACTGAGGCTGGAGTAGTTGCTACTTTTTGCTCACTACATCCAGCAGAATGTCACCAATGTCATGGACCAGTGTGATACTTTGTGGCAGGGAGAGGTGCTAGGGATCCCTGTGAACAAACTTATGCCATAGGGCTGGCAAGTTCATGTATCTCTGAGGTAGGACAGTGAAAGTATATTGCTGGCCTTGCCTGTTGAAAGCAAATTACTTCTGGTGGGCCTCTTGGACAGGCATGGAACAAAAGGTATTTGCCAGATCAGTAGCTGCATCCCAGGTACCAGGGTACTTATTACTTTGCTCAAGCAATGAAACCACATCTGGTATAACAACTGTAATTCACATCACCACCTGGGTAAGCTCGTGCTGCTCCACTGTCATTCTCCAAGATCCACATGTCTTTTGTACAGGCCAAATAGGCAACTAAATGGGGATGTGGTGGGAATCACCACCCACTGCATTCTTCAAGTTTTTGATGGAGGCATTGATCTCTGTGATCTCTCTAGGAATGCAGTATTGCTTTTCATTTCCTGTTTCATTATTTTCTGAGGTAGAGACAGTTTTAGTGGCTCCTTCTTGGCCTTTCCCACACAAATAGCCCTCACTCCACATGTTCAGGAACCAATGTGGAGGTTCTGCGAGCTGCTGAGTATATATTAGTTTCACATATGCATTTTGGAAATAAGCAGAGGATGGGTTCAGGGACCCACTGGGCCCACTGTGAGAGGGACCTGAGTTAAAACTCCATGGATCACCTAATCTCCATGAGTTCCTACTCTGACTGGTGGGCCATAGTGACAATTGGGGTATCCTAACATTAGTGTCTATCCAGAGCCAGTGTCCAGCAGTCCTTGAGAGGCCGATGATATTCTTGTCCCCAGTGTACATTTACCCTGGTAAAATGTTGTGGGCCCCTTTGGGGAAGGCTGGGAGAGAGAGTGACTATATAAATGCTAGTGTACTGTAGTCCTTTCTCAAGGGGACCTGGCTTTTCCTTCATTCAAGGGGTTCTAGGTCTATAAACTGGCTCAAATCTGGGACTTGACTGAGGGACTGTGACTCTTTGTTTTTATGATTTAGGTTAGACTTTTATTCACTTGACTTAGAACTTTTCTGCTTATACAGATCAACTAAGAACTTAGCAAGCTTTCTATCAGTTTCACTTCTAGGAACACCATGATCAACTAGCCAATGCCATAGGTCTATAGGAGTCTGACATTCTGATTGTTGCTTTGATTCCGCTGTCCATTATGTTATCCACACCCACCTTGCCTTTGACTGTTGAGTGTTGCCACTTGGTCCCTGCCACCTCAGAGTCCAATTCTCCCCTTAAATTTATGTTTCCCAGTTGAATGGCTACAGTTCTCACTGTAAGGTCTGGCCTACAGAGAAGAGCAATCATTGAACCCTTTAAGTATGCCAGGGCTCCCCTCACAAACTTGTTTCTCGGTCATGGTGACAGATGTGTCTCCTGGACCCTCCCAGGGTTGGGGAGTAGGTGTTAAATGACAAATCCACTCTAACATTCCAATTTCTCTAAGTCCTAGAATCTCTTCCTCTATATTAAACCAAGCCGTTCAGGTATTTCCAATTCACTCACTGTGGACTACCTTTGGGTTTATGTGTCAGCCAACCAATCAAACTTTTAGAACACTTTCTGATTCCCCAAGCTGTAACATTAAATGCAGAATCTCTGCTTAGTGGTCTGTATCCATAAATTCAGCCTGATCAAACTTTATGTTCCTTCCACCATTGTCTCACACCCTTAGTATCCATTCCTACTAAAGATTCCCCTCATTTCTATATATATGAATTAGAATATCCAAGTAGCTCTTTGGAGTGTAGTGCACTTCCATGGGTCACACTCTATACCTCTTCTTTACGGGACTGCTGGGACTTGAGTCTATTTATAGGTCTGGAAGCAAAGAGGAATTGTCTTGCATGGCAGCTGGCTCCGAGGAAGCCATGGCAGCTTCCTTGGGCAGCAGAGTTAATCCCCTCAGCAGAGGTGGAAAGACCTACACCATTAGGGATTGGGTTGCTGCTGCCATTGAGGACAGAACAGCCAATTCCACTGAGACTAGGGAGGCTTCTTCCACTGGCAAACAAGATTCATCCAAATTTAGGAGTTCAATGTCCCTGGCTTCATCAGGGGTCTTCCCTCATGTTCCCATCCCAACTTTCAGGATCCCATTCTTTCCCACTCAATGCCTCACTTGGTAGAGTCCCTGTGAGTCTGAGTGTTCAACTTCTGTTGAAAATTAACCAGTGGCAGGATGAAGTTCTGTAGTTGATTTTAAGCAATTTCAGCCTTGTGGTTCCAGGAAACAGGGTTTCCTTTAGGGCATACATAGAAGATTTTTAAGTTATTTATACGGTGCTTGAGCTGGGAATTCAAATCCCTGAGCTCATGCTTTTCTTTCATCACTTGTCCAGCAACATTAGGAGCAACCAACCAATGCTATTATATTCATTAGTTTTCCAAAACTGTTAGAAAGTATCATGTATAAGTCACCTACCTTGTTGTGTCTTATAAGAGGTTGATTAGGAGTATTCAATGCAGACCCCCCAAATCCCGGAAAAACAATGAACATCTGTTTCTTTGATGTGACAGGGATAATGCACTTGGAATTTGTTCCTTTGGTCAAGCTGCCAACCAAAGTTTTTATTTGGAAGTTGTGAGGACATTGCATCACAATTTGTGAAAGAAACATCCTGAGCTGTGGCAAACAGATGACTGGTTTTTTAACCGTGACAATGTACCTGCCCACACCACACTGAGTGTTCAGCAGCTTTTGACCAAAAATGGCTTGACCCTTGTACCCCACCCTCCCTATTCACCTGATCTTGCCCCAAGTGACTTTGTTTGTTTGTTTGTTTCTCTGCATAAAAAAAATCCTCAAAGGGAAAAGTTTTGCTGATGTGGAAGAGGTGAAACAAAAAAACAGCAGAAGCACTAAAAGGAAACAAAATCAATGAGTTCAAAAACTGTTTTGAGCAGTGGAAAAAGCATCTTGATAGGTGCACTGCATCAAACGAAGAGTACTTTGAAGGTGACTGTTTAAATATGTAGAATAAATGCACAATTTTTTATAAATAATTTTCATTTGGGGGGTTTCTTCCTCACATCTTAGGCTTGAGAGATGAGGGAAGGAGTTTGAGAGGATTTCACTGTGTTAGCCTTGGGTGCCTTCCTTAATTCCTATGAAATCTTGCTGCTCTGCCTGCGGGCAAGTCTGACAGTAAAGTTTCATCCAGCTCAGGAAGCCACTCTGGACATGGCACTACTGTTTGTCACTGTTACTATATCTCTCTACCTTACAGGTGAACACATTTTGGTTTATATGTCCAGCTCACAAGCTAACGAATTCCCTGTTCTAGGAATTAATGCTTCTCCCCCATATGGTCCACAAGTAGTCAGGGACTGCTGACAGATCCTGCCATTGCTGATGGTGGAGGGGTATACTCCAGTCTCAACCAGACCAGTTGTTTCCTCTCTTGGGAATTTGTAGTCCTGACAGTGAGAGACAGGCCATCTCTATAGTTCCATTTATAATGTGTAAACTTGGAAGCTATGGAGTGGCCATCTTCTGCCAACCATGACATCTGATAAGCAAAAAAGGCCAGTATGCAAAAAGAGAAAGACAATTTTCTCTTTCCCTCCAGCCTGGGCCTTTCCCTTGAGCATCTATCACACATTTCATCTTTGTCCCTCATTTGGTTCTGCTGTCACATCCTGACTTGCATTGACATGACATTTTGCTTTTTGTTTTGTTTTGTTTTGTTTTTTAATTTTTTTATTCTTTTGGTGGCTCCCTGGCTGGGAATTGAGCCCAGGCTGTGGTGTTGAGAATGCCAAAGCCTAGCCACTACACTACCAGAGAACCCCTACATGACCATTTTGTGCATGTATTGCTTTTCTTTCTGTGAGTTAGGAGTTGCTCTTATTTACAATAATCAGTCAATCAGAATCCTCACCCAGGATGTTACCAGTGCTGTTATCTGAGCACACAAAGACAATTCTAGAACAGAGGCAGAGCAGAGCTGTGACGCCTTGGGTTTTATAAATACACTGTCACTTACCCATAGAGGCCCATTGTTCTCACTATCACAGGTTTTGGTTTCCCCATACTTACCTTCCTCCTCTCTGCTCTTGTTCTGTTGCAGTCTTTGTGTGTGCCCTTGCTCTGGAAGCTCTGTTGCCAGGAAACAAGGGAAGGTTCAAGTTCGATCTGAAACTCATGTTATTAAGAGAAAGGGGAAGGAAAGTTGGCAGACATCAGTTGTGCTTTGGGCCTGCTTAAATCCACACCAGAAATGAATTTTTGACAGAGAAGATCATGAAAACTGGGAAGGACCCAACAGTGACAAGGTAGTAAGTTCTGTGCCAGTTTTACAACATTGAGAATGGAACTGATGCTCAGTCTTTGGCTTGAACAGAATCAATCCTATATTGTGGTGGTTTTGATTCAAGCAAAGCTTTTGGGTAGCAGTGAAGAGTCGTTCAGGAACATTGGAAACTGACATGTGCACTTGGTACAAGGATGATGGGTGTTTAAATTTTTACTTTTAGCTTAAGTTATTACGGTATTTAAAGGTAAATTTATTTTGCTATTGAAACCAGGCTGTCACATTCACATGCATCAGTGGTATCCAACTAAATACCTTAATTTGCCATTATTAAAATTTTTTTTTAAATAATTAAAACAAGTTCTATTTGTATAATATTTTTTCCTGGCAGTATAACCTTCTCAATGCCTATCATGCTGCTTTTCACAGTATGTGTTAAATAAACACTTCCATCTATGCGTGAACGAATACCTAATTGGTAATTTAGAAAAGTGCTTCCCGAATTTTAGTGTGCATTAGAGTCGCCCAGTGATCTGATTAAAATGTAGATGCTGATTCATTCGGGTCTGGTGGGGCCTGAGAGTTTGTTCTAACCAGTTCCTAGGTGATGCCTACACTGTTGGTCCGTAGACTGTGTTTTGAATAGCAAAGATTCAGAAGACTGGAAAGAAAGAGCTGCCTCGAGAGCAACACCCTTTGGTGTTTTGCCTCCCGTGTCCAAGTCAGTGGCAAGGTGACTCGAGTGGATGCAACTGGAGGTCTGGAAACCTGAGCCCTAGTCCCAACTTTGTCACTAATCATCTCCATGACTTTGGGCAAATCACTTGCCCTCTATGGACTTTACTTTCCAGTCCTGTAAAGTGAGGGAGTGGTGCTAGATCGTATTCATATTTCAAGCTGTTCTGAAGAAACTTATTGCTCTACAGAGATGCCTCTGGGACCCCCACCCCCACCCCTCCAAGAAAAAGTGTAGGGCTAGGGTGAAGAAGAAGAGGAGCAGTGAAGGCCACGGAGCAGTAATTATTTAGAAAGACAGGAGAACAACCAGAAATGGGTCCTAGCAGTAAGATTAGGGGGCTTTAAGAAGGGTGGCGGTGCCGGGGCGCAGCCCGTGACGTCAGAGCGCCGGAACCGCAGCTCCGTTCCCAGAAGGCTGTGCGGGCCATGGCGGAGGCAGGGGTTCCGGGCCTGGGCGCCCCGCGGGCAAGGTAGATCGAGACCCGCCTTCCGGCGGCAGGGGGCCGGCACCATGACCTTGTTTCACTTCGGGAACTGCTTCTCTTTGGCCTGCTTCTCCTATTTCATCACCGGCAAGTGCAGCGGCCTGCCCGAATACACTGCCTTCTGGAAATGTGTCCAGGCTGAGGTCACCTACCTCTTTGTACGGCTGTGCAACGTGTTCCTGGCCACTTTCTTTCCCACCTGGGAAGGCGGCATCTGTGACTTTATTGGGTTGCATCCTGCTTTGGGTTGGAGCCCGGGGCATTGAATTTGACTGAAAATACATCCAGATGAGCCTTGACTCCAACATCAGTCTGGTCCATTACATCATTCCCAGGTGTGGATGATAACACGCTATGACCTGCACTACACTTTCCGGCCTGCAGTCCTCCTGCTGATGTTCCTTTGCATCTATAAGGCCTTTGTCATGGAGACCTTCATCCACCTTTTTCCCTGGGCAGCTGGATGGCACTGCTGGCCCTCAGCATCCTGGCTTTGTGTCTCCCGGTTGTCACCGTGCACTCCTAGGCTTGGTGTCCCAGATATTCACATACCTTTCCTTTGTCTCCAGGTTTTAGTGAAGTAAACAGTTAAAGAAAAAAAAGGAGAAGAAGGATGCACTGCTGGATTGTGTCAAGTGCTTTCATTCAGTTGTCATTCAACACAGTGTTTAAGGCCAGCATGCTTCCCACTCCTAGGATATGAATACAAGCATTGTTCCCAAGAAGTCTGAAAATGAATTCAGAACCTGACTCCTTACTGGTGGTATGTAGAGCATTTTTAATACTCTTGTGACTATCTAAATATATTAATATTTAAGATTATCCTTAATGGAAAAAGAGGAGGGAAAGGAAATACCAACTGAAAGACTCAGCAGCTATTAAAGCGGTCCTGCTGTCCCTAGGGTCTGATCTGTCCCTTCCTTCCCTCTGGTTTCCTCTACTGAATCCCTTGGGAAGAGGGAGACAACTGATTCATTTAGCTGTCACTCTTGGGCAGCTAAACAGAGTTGACAGCCAAAGTATGACCTGGGTATACATGCTGAGATGGTATTTATGTCCTCTATTTCCAGGAAAGAGAAAAGGAGAGGGAGAAAGGAAAATTTTCCCAACGATACACTTTTAGAGTTCAAAGCCATTTTTTCCTCATCTATGGCTGTACATTAGAATCACCTGTAGTGTTTTAAGAAAATATCCTACCCCCACCCCCGAGGTTCTGATTTTGCGGTGAGATGCAGACAGTGTGTTGGCTGGTTTGTTTGCTTTCCTGTTGTTCAGTGATTCTGTATGCAATCAGGGATGAGAACAGGTTTAGCACTCCAGTGTTTCCCCTTTTCTGTCTGTGTGTCCATGGGCAGTTTGCCCTGAGTCCAAACTGCTCAGTAAGAAGCCTGAGTGTGATGGCTAGAGATGATTGAAAGGCCATCTTGATCCGCACAGAATTGTTATGTTAATTTTATGTTCAGAATACGTGTTCCCAGGATGCTGAGAAGTTTCAGCCTCTGTAGCCACAAGTGTGTTTCAGTGTGCCAGATGAAAGGCAAATGTGCTGGAATCTTGCTGCTGTGTTGTTTGTTTAGTAGTGTTATTCAGAGCCAGATCTCATGGACTTTGACATTAGACTCAGGCATTGCATGACTTTATTCTCTCTCTTTCTACAACCTTATCCCTCTTTATGGTTTTGAAGGGGGTCAGAATTGTGCCAGTCCCCAAAATGCCAATTTGGCATAAAGATTATTTTGGGCTAAAGATATCTGGGATTCAACAGATGCAGACGGAAGCCTGCCTGGAGCTGCTTTCATCTAACCAAAAGCAGGAAGTCCTGAGACACAAGGGCTGCCATAAATCCCTTCCTGGAGGAAGTTTTATTGGCCACAAAGAAGGTGAAAAGTTGGCACCAAGATGGACCTGCACAAACAAACCCTTCCAGGAAAACCCTTTTCTTCCACTAGCTTCCCTAACATATTTACTTCCCCATAGTTTGCAGCCCCTAGAAGCCTAAAAACCATTCTTTGTTTGCTTATATCTCTACATTTGATCCTTCTTTGGTAAAACTGACATATAAACTCTCAGGGGAGGTGAAGGGGGCATACTTGTATCACAGTGGACTTGTAGGATGTGGTCAAGATACTGGATATAATTGTTTTTTTTTTTTTTTTTCAGTTTACCTTTCTTTCCACTCTCCTAGCCACATTCTTGATCAAGAGCCTGTGACATTTTATCTGGACAATTTACCTTCTTGGTTATTCTTGCTGTTCCTTCTCCTTAGGCTCCTTGATTAGTTCTTCCCCTTTTCTCCTCCTCATTCCTTAATCCTCAGCAGAGCCCCAGGCTTCTCTCCTGTCCCTTCCAGGTGTGCCACCCTAGGCCAGCCTACCCCAGCTTCCATTTTGGTCCCAGGGTACAGAGTGTCTGGTTAATCATCCTCCTTGAGTCTTGGTATATTATTATAATTAGAACTGGCAACTCCCTCACTTCATGGAAGGATTGATTTCCTTTTTGCCACACTCGCATTTCTGTCCACCACCCCCATTTTAATGTGCATTTATTTGTAAAATTTTGATGTGTTTGAGAAATACTCATTTTTGTGTGTATTTTAAATGTTGTGATGTGACATGATGTTGCATCTCCTATGCTCTTTCTTCACTTTTCATTAAGCATTGTGTTTTCAACATCTGTGGATGGGGCTGTATATTTCTAGTCTGTTGCTCCTTACCAATGACAGTATTTCATGGTGTAGACAGTATTCAGAGTGTGCTGGGCTATGCTGAAGTAACAGACAGCTCCTGTATCACAGTGGCTCAACCCATGAAAGTTTATTTCCCGTTCACACAGAATCTTCTGTAAGTCTGGTAGGTCTTCAGAGCATCGCTCTAAGCTGGGATTCAGGGATCCTCACCACTTGTGCATTTCATAGCTATGCCACTGGGGACATAGGACTTTCAGGGTTGCCAAGGTAGAGAAGAGAGAACATGGAGAATTCCCACCTACTCTTATAGTCTTCACACTGCAACTAACACATGTCACTGCCACTCACAGCACATTGACCAAAACTGTGGTATGGCCCTGGCTAACTGTGTGGGAGATGGGAAATATAGGAAGCACATGGGTGGTCAGTGAGCTGTAAAAGTGATACAGTGAACATCCATCATGTTTTGTCTACACGTTTTCCCAGTGATGGGCATCCAACTTCAAACCACCACAAACAATGCTGCTACGAACACCTTTGACTTATACTTGCATAAACCTAGGTGAAAATTTCTCTGGGATGTTGTAGTGGATTGAATGGTAGTCCTCCCTCCACCCCCCCCACCCCCCAAAATATGTTCACATTCTAACCTCCAGAACCTGTGAATGTGGCTTTATTTGGAAAAAGGTCTTTGCAATTGTAATTATTAAAGATCTTGAGAAGAGAGCATCCTGGACTGTTTATACAAGTGGGTGCTAAATCCAATGATAAGTGTCCTTCTGAGAGACAGAAGAGAAGAGACAGACAACGAGGAGAAGGACATGTGGAGATGTAGGCAGAGGCTGGAGCTATGCAGCTGCAGCCCAGGAACACCCAGGAACACTATGCAGCCCCCCAAAGCTGGAAGAATCAGGAAGGATTCTCCCCTAGAGCCCTCAGAGGAGCATAATCTTGATTTCAAACTTCTGGTCTCCAGAACTGTGAGAGGATAAATCTCCTTGTTCCAATTCACCAAGTTTGTGTTACTCTATTAAGGCAGTCCTAAGAAACTAACATAGATTTTGCTACTTGGAAGTAGAGTGCTACTGTAACAAATTGCTAAAACTGCTGGAATGGCTGTGAAATTGGGTCATGGGCAGAGGCTGGAAGAATTTTGATGCTTATCATAGAAAAAGTCTAGATTCTAGTGAGAGTCATAAGGAAGTGAGAAGCACAGGGGAGAATGCTTCTGTGGTCTTAGAGAATACATATATTGTCATGTATAGAATGTCCTTAGAGAAATGAACATTGAAGGTACTTCCGACAAGAGCTCAGAAGGAAATGAAGAACATGTTATATTGGAAACTGGAGGAAAGGTTATCCTTGTTATGTAGTGGTAGAAAACTTGGCTGAATTGGGTTTTCTTGGTTGCATGGAACTTGTAAGCTATGAGCTTGGATATTTAGCTGAGATTTCTAAGCAAAGTACTGAAGGTGCAACCTGGTTTCTCATGCTGCTTATAGTAAAGTACAAGAGGGAAAATACAGTGAGGAAGGAGCTATTAAATAAAAAGGAACCAGCACATTGATTGGGGAGATTACAAAGGATGCTAACATGAGCAAGTTCACTGTTGGGAACTGCGCTCTGGAGAGAAGACTGAGGATATCACTGGACAGTCTTTTGCTGAAGAAACTACACATGTGACTCGTAGATCCACTCAATAATCTCAACAGAAACTAGGAACAAAGATCGGCTTATGCTAGAAAGTTCTGTGGAGGACACTCTGGTTTAATGGCGTGGACCCGTGTCATTCACACCAGACCCACACGGTTTTTGAGAACGTTGTATCAGCCAGCTTAAACCGAAAAAGGACAGAGACAGCATGGAATGAAAGAAGGCCATCAGACTTCCAGAATTCTACAGACAAGGAATTGGCTGGCAGAGCTCAGCTGCAAACATCTGCTCCTCTAAGGAAGAGTAACTCTGAGGTGTCATCATGGATCCAAAGAATAGGGACACTGGGCCCAGAGGGTGGGACTACCACAGGCCTAGAGGGCATGGAGTCATAGGGGAATGTTCTCAAGCCTTAGACCCAATTTGCCCAATCATGTTTTGACTTAATTGGGACCAATAAATATCCCTTTACTCCTTCCATGTTGTCCCTTTTGGAATGGGAATGTCTATCATGTAAACTATTCAGCCACTGTATTTTGGAAGCAGATAACCTGTTTTCTAGTTTCACAGATCCATAGATGGAGAGGAATTTTCCCCAGGGTGGACCATACCTGAAGTCTCACTCACACCTGATCATTTAGATGATGAGATTTGGAACTTTTTGAGTTGACACTTAGATGAAATTTTGAACTTAGAGTTGATGCTGGAATGGACTAAAATTTGGGGGGATGTTGGGGTTGGGTGAATATATTTTGCATGTGGGAAGGATATACATTTTGGGAGACCAGAGGGTGGACTATATTGGGTTGAATAATGTCCCTCCGAGTCATATCTGCCTGGAAACTGTGAATGTGACTCTATTTTGAGTCTTTGCAAATGTAATCAAGTTAAGATGGCTGTGCATCCATGACTGGGGGCTATAGAAGAGACAGAAGAGGAGGCTACAAGAAAAAGATCAGATCACCTGAAGACAGAGGCAGAGGTTGAAATATGCAGCCAGGAAACACCTGGAGCTCCCAAGCTCTGAAAGAGGCAAAGAAGGGACCTCCTCTCGAGACTTTGGAGGGAGCAGGGCCTTGCTGACATCTTGCCTTCAGACATCAACCTCCAGAACTACAAGACAATAAATTTCTGTTGTGTTAAGCTGCCAAGTTTGTGGTAATTTGCAAAGGCAGCCTTAAGAAACTAATGCAGATGTTTATCCAGGAAAGGCATAGGTGCTTCATTTGACTAGTTATCTACCTGATTTCTCCCCACATTAGTTGTACCAATTTACACTTTCACCAGCAGTACATAGACATTTTACATCTCTGCAACATTTGGCATTATCCAGCTTTTTAATTTGAACTAGCCTAATAGGTATAATATCTCATCATTCCTTTACTTTTCCATTTCCCTGATTATCTTTCATTTTGAGTATCTCATGGTATAATTATTAGCTTTGTGGTTTTTCTCTTTCAGAAATTGCCTGTTCATAGCCTTTGCTGATTTTCCTGTATGGACTGATTTATTTTTCTTACTGACCTTCACGAATTTCATATATATTCTACTTATTGATCCCTTATTGGTTTTGGACATTGCAGATGTCTTTCACCATTTTTCCAGCTGTCCTTTAATCTTGTCCATAGTGTCCTTCATTGAAAAGAAGTCCTTAATTTGTTTCAGTTTCTCTTTGCTTGCCTTCATTCATGCCAAACTATACTAACCCCTTTTGCTGGCTTTGCTGGAGTTTACTAAATGATATGAAAATGCCATGTTAGATGACTTGTTCTCTGTTCATTTGCCCATTGGCTGTTTTATCTTTTTCTGAACCCAGTCAACTGTGCAATCATGTGTTTAGCAAATGTCAGGGCTGGAAATGGCAGGCTTGATTCTGTAACAGAAAACACTGCAATTTATCAGGAACATTTGGAACTTCAGCACATTTCCTTGCAGCAGGCTGTTCACAGGTGGATGCGATGTTGTGTGATTGGACCACAAGCTACATCCCTCTCACCTCACGGGCCCCTTAGGGAACCTGCTGAGACATGTGAAGGCAAGTGACAAGCAGCTCTTGACCAACAGTGTAAGTGAGAGCAGGTGTGTCTAATCTCATGGGGGAATTTTTTAGGGGTGAGTGTTCACTGTTTCATATAATGTGAGAGCTGGAAAGGACCTCGGGGATCATCCAGTTCTACCCCCTCCTTCTGCAGATGTAGGAATTGAGACCTAGGGAAATGAAGGGGCTTGTCCAGGTCATACAGCTATCAGCGAACTGCTGAGACTAGAACCCAGACCTCTTGACTCCCGGTTTGTGTGTTCCCATTTTTGTGCCTTCCCCAGGAGGATGTCAGAAGTCTTTTTTGGGGTGTGTGTGGGGTGGACTGTGGACCAGAGAGCTAGGACTTAATCTGAGAAATAGGAGGCCTCCAGAATTTAAACCCACTTAACTTCCCCAACCTTATCTCTTGCTGTTCTAGGTTAGTCTCTACTTCATTCCTCTAATGTTCCATGCTCTATTCTTACCTTTAAGCCTTTAGCCATGCTGTGGTCTTACGTGATCATCCTTAACATCGCCTTCTCTCTTCTTCCTGTCCATCTCGTCTTTCAAGTGCTCACCCTCTAAGGCCGAGTTATGCCTCCATCCATTGCTAACCAACATTAGTCTTTTTTATTCGTAGTATCTGCAGTCTGTACAAATACAATGTAGTCTTGATGTTATGCTGCTTTTTTTTTCTGGAATGTTTTTATGTACAACTGACTGAACAAATTGTTTAATGTCTATGCACCTCATTCAGTTTATTCACTAAAATATAAAAATTAATCAAAATTATTTCTAAGGATGTTTCTACACTAACTGCTATGTCTACATTAGATTTAAAATTCCTCAAGGAAAGGGACTCTGTCTTATATTTCTTTTGTCAATGTCCTCTGTCTCATAGTTCTCAGTTAGACTTGAGACGGTTTTGCTCCCCAGTGGACATTTAACATTTGCAGATACTTTTGGTTGTCGCTCTAGGGGAAGAGGACATTACTGGCATCTAGTGGGAAGAGCCCAGGGATGCTGCTAAACAGTCTGCAACCCATAGGACAGGCCTGACAAAAATGAATTGCCTAGCTCAAAATTTCAGGCAAGGTTGAGAAACCCTACCTTAGTCTGTAACTCAACACCATAGACACATGGTGGACACTGAATATAAACACTTCCATCTTTTAGTTAAAAAGAATTTCCCTCATAAAGGGGACCCTGTCAGATATGGAGCCGTCATGGTGGAAAAACGAAAAGGAAGTAACCACACTTGTAAAACTAATGCCAAGTCAGAGAAGAGACTCTAATTGTCCTTCATCAAGAGGGAGAGGAGAGAGAGCCATAAAGAAGGAAATGTTGGATGGATGAAAACTGAGAGCTGAGAAGTTATTGTAGGGGGTACTGATTCAAATGGCTCATCTTCTGGACATCTTCTGGGGAAACTGCTTGTTTTTTTTGGTAAATAGTGACAATGATAACATTGGAACCATGAAGAAAGCTGCTAGGAACTATAAATTATGTCATCAAGAAGACTTGTATTTAGAATATGCTCATTCTTATCTTCTCTTGAAATGAAGTCTGGGTGATGAAAGTTGCTGTAATTAATAGATGAGGCAAGGAGATTGGTTCCATGAGTTCTGAGCTCCAACATCTAAAAACGTCCTAGGCTCTCTTTCCAGACCCCCCTCAGGATTTTCTGGGGATAGGGATGATGGATGGCTAAAGGCTTTTGGTGGGTCCTCCCAGCCTCTGCCTAGGCTGTGCTCCCAGCATTTTCCTTCATTGTGTCTGGCTTTCTCTTGATGTCACAACATGCAAGAAAGTCATTATTTCTTTGTCGTACTCCCCTCTCCTCTCCATCATTAAATAATGTAACAATAAATATGCTAGATATACAAAGTAGAAAGCTGCCCCAAAAGTTGGGGTTGGAGGGAAAAATCTATGATCTAAAAACTCTCTGGTGATGGACATCGTTACTCTCCACCTTTTGAGCTCTTGGCAGGAAAGTGCATTATTAGTTCTCCTGGCCTCCAGAGGTATTTGGCAGAGTTTCTGTTTAGATTTCGTTTGGGGAAGAAATGCTTAAGTTAAACATTGAAATTCATGAGAATATTTCAGTTCCTTGTAAACTCTTCTAATCACAATGACTTCAAGTGAGGTGTCATTTGTGTGTACTCACTGAAGGAAAGTTCTCCTGAGGGAACTTCCAGCAGTTAATTTCAGGAGATCCTTGAGCCTATGTTCAAGTGCAGTGCACCATAAAACAGGCTGGAACGTGTACATTAACAGTACTCATGGACGAGTTCTCTCTGTTTCATGGGGGTATATAGTGGGTCCATAGAAAAATGAGTGTTTATCATCCAGTTAAGCCTGAGTTCTTTCTCCAGGTTTTCCAGTGAAAGAAAATTCAGATAAGGTAACTGAAGCACCTCTTTCTCTTTTTAAAACTTCCCTGTATGTGTAAGTGCCTAATCATTACACTGTTTTGTACACCTGAAACTAATAATAACTTCCAAAAAGTTTTTAAAAACTTCATGATAAAGGTTTTTGAAAAAATATCCTGGGGCAAGAACTCAGTGTCAGTTTAACCAGTGTAGATATCTACTACGCATAATAGAAATTTGATAAATGTGTTTTGGTTGCAGCTGCTGTGGCTGCTGCTGTGTTTTTTGGCAGATGAACCCATGGCTTCTCTTTATAGAATAATCAGGAACAAAACACAGGAGGAGTTATAAGAGCATAAAGCCCCTACGTGTGACTGCACATTTTGTGACCCAGTCACCATTTCTGTTAGTCTGGAATTTTTTTTTTTTTTTTGCATCCATTCTTCCAGGTTTTGCCTTTTTTGCTTGTCAGCCTGATTCTTCTATATTCCAAATAGCAACAGACAAGGAACTAAGTGGAAGAAACTTGAATGACCACCATAATCCTTTGAGATAAATGCACGTGTGGGTGGGTCCCCATTTGGGATTTTTTCCCTCTTCCCCCTTTTGTGATCATTTTCAAATGCAATACCAGGAGAGTCTGGGCAGCTCTTTGTTTGGTCTTGGTTTTGCTTTCATAGATCTTTTATGCCCACTTGGCTGGGTGCAGCTGAGACTGGCTTTACAAGAAGTTACAAGAAGTTACCAATGAAGCCCAGAGTGGGGAAAGATGAGTAAACTCTTATCTTACTCTGAGGGCAGGGTGTGTGGAAAGGAAGAAAGGGAGATCCCCTTCACACTTTGAGGGAATGCATGATTTAGCAAGGCTCTGCTGAAAAAACACTCCTGGCCACGTCTCGGCTACTCATTCGGAAATTGTTTTTGCTCGCTGAAATTCTGTTCTTTCCCTGAATATGGAGGAGCATAACTTCTGCAAATAACTGGAGGAAGCATGTGATAGGCAGAATTCTAAGACAAGTCCCCAGATTCTGCACCTCTCCCTTCCACGTAGACACCCAATACAATGAATGTGCAGGACTATGACTCCAATGGATTTTACTCCTATGATTAGTGACGTTATGTGGCACAGCTGACATTAAGGGAAATTATCTGGTGGTCCTGACCTGATCCCATGCACCTTTTAAAAGCAGAACATTTTCTCTCTTTGATGTAGGAGCAGAATTTGACTTGTTGCTGAGAATGGACGGGCCACCTGGTAAGAAATGTGGGCGACCTCTAAGAGCTGAACATGGTTCCCGTGACAAGCCCTACAACTGTAAGGAAATTAATTCTGGTTAAAAAAAAAAAAAAAAGGTTTGGAAAAGGACCCAGAGCTCTAGATGAGAATGCAGCCCCACCCAACACCTTGATTTCAGACCCTGAGAAGAGAATTTAGACACACCACGTCCAGACTTCTGACCTTGGAAGTTGTGAGATTATAAACTTGTATTGTTTTAAGCTACTAAACTTGCAGCTTACACTTTCCGTTCCATACAGAAATGAAAAACTAATAGGAAAGAGGAGCGAGCCTTTGGGAGAAGAAAGCTAAGTAAAACCAACATTCCCATGTTTTGTTTTAGAACAAGGTTATTGTGATGGTTAAGTATATGTGTCAATTTGGCTAGACTACGGTGCCCAGTTGTTCAGTCAAACCACTAGATGTTTTAGTCTATCTAGATCAGTGGCCCCCAACCTTTTCCCACTTGGGTACCCCTTTTAAACCCACTTCTATAAATTGTATCCCTTGTTTTTGAAACACCTGTTTTTAAACACTGACACTTTTGTTCAGTGCCTATCTCAATGTAAAATAGTGGAAATGAGACAATAAGTTGAAAGAAAAAATACTGCGCTAAAAGTACAAACTAAAGATTAAATTTTACAATATTGGTAACACAGTTAAGTATTAATAATGATCAAGTATTTAAACATTAAATAAAAAACCCACTTGAAAAGAATCACGATTAAAAACAATGCACTTACTTTTACTCAGTCAGTAACTAAACTGATCAAACAGTCTGGCTATGGCTGTATCTATATGGTGGGGGAAGTTCTAGAAACACTGTAAGTGGATTGTTCTGAAACTGTACATAATGACTGGTAGAAGAGCAGGTTGGGGGAAGAGTTCATAGCCATACACTTACCAATCATCATTCCCTACTGTGATCTAATTTTGAAGTGTTTCCATTAAGGGTGATTCAAACTTAACATTTATTGTTCCCCAACTAACATTTTGCATTTTTTTACTTGTTTTTCACCATTACTGATTATTTTTCATGTACCCCTGAATGGCCCAACATGTACCCCTGGGGGTACACATACCACCACTTGGGAACTAATGGTCTAGAGTGTTGCTGGGAAGGTAGTTTGTAGGTGTAATATTTATAATCTGTTGACTTTAAAGGTAAAAGGTAAAAGAGGTTGCCCTGACTCTCATCCAATCAATTGAAGGTCTTAGGAGCAAAAACTGAAATTTCCCAGGGAATAGAGAATCCTGCAAGACCGTGACATGGAAACCTTGCTTGAGTTTCCAGCATGCCGGCTTGGCCTGCGAATTTCAGCCTTGCCAACCCCTACAATTGTATGACCAATTCTGTAATATAGCTTCGTATGTATCTTATTGGTTGCGTTTGCCATAGATAATTCCAGAAAAAGGGTTTTTAGTCTTCTCCTTGGCGTCTGTTTTCAGATGATGACAAATCCAGCTGATTTGTAAAGTTACAGCACAAACAGTCCTTTTCGTTCCGCTCCACAATCCTCCTATTGTAGTAGCTCGGTAACTTCCAAGTTCTTTGCTTTTGCAGTTTTACCAGGACTGCTTTTTCCAGTTTTTAAGTTTTAATCTGTTGCTACCTTAGTCCATTAGAAATGTTTTTGTTTTGTTGCAAATTTTGGGCACAAAACTCATTGAGAATTTAACTATTTGGATTAAATACGGTGAGAATTTTTAAAAAATACATAATCTTGGGTGAAAAATCCATGCCTAACTGAAATCTGTGAAAGTATGCATATTTGCCATTATGTTTCAAAGTAGCCTCTTTTTTTTTTCTGTGAGTAAAAGAACAGAGGAGCTTTAATTTTTCACCACAATGTAAGACAAAATACAAAGGTCAGACAATTAATTTTGCAGACTCATCCTAGGAAAAGTGCTGCACACCTCACTGCTGAGTATCACTATGGTCACCTACGAGGTACTCCCCTTGGGAAGCTGTGCACCAATGCCAGTGCCCAGTCCACCCTTCAAAGCAATTTTGGAACTCTTTCAGGAATGGCCATCAGAGCTGTTGTTGTAATCAAAATCTGACAGTTCAGTTCACGAACTTGCCACTGTGAGCTTGCGTTGACAGCACTGTACGAACAACTTGGTAAGGTGTCGTAACCGTGAGTTTATGTTGGCAGCACTGTACAAACAACTATGACACTTTACCAAGTTTGTGCAGTGCTGCCAATGTAAGCGCAAGTGGCGAATTCGTGAACTTAACTGTCAGATTTTGGGTACAGCGACAGCTCTGATGGCCATTCTAGAAAAAGAGTTCCAAAATTGCTTTGAAGGGTGCACTAGGCTCTGCTGTCAGTGCATAGCTTCCCAAGGGGAGTACTTTGAAGGTGACCTTTGTGATACTCAGTAGTGAGGTAGGTAGCACTTTTTCTAGGGCGAGTTCACGAAATTAATTATCTTACCTTGCAAAGGTAAAAGCTGACTTGATGTTTCAGATTTTTCAAATAGCTAAAATCTTGGAATTTGCAGTAAGGTCTGACTCCAGATCAATTCCAACAAAGTTTAGTGACATTTTTATATATATAATTTAACCTCATAAGTAATTAATGTCTGTATAGTAAAATGTAAACTATAAATACCTATATTTAATAAGGTAAAGGGACTCTTTGGGTGAGATATATTTTCTTTTATAAAAATATCTTACATATTTGTAGGTGTTCCATTTACAGAAAACAGTGGAATCCAAATGAACAGATTGGCTATTTGTATGTTGGGGCAGCAAAGGGAAATTCCTATGAGGGTTGTTTTTCCTAAATTGAGTATTGACATAAAATTATCTTCAGTTTGTAAATTACTATTGACTGTGTTTTTAGTTCAAATATCAGTGTTTCCTGGACACAAATCACTTGAGTGTTTTCCTTGGAATTGGAATTAATCCAAGCTGAAGGTTCATCAGAACATTTGACAGAAATGAAGGAACTGGCCCTCAAGCGTTTGAATATGTGTAAATCCATGAGGGCTTCAATAAGATTGTTTGGTGGCATGTGAACAAAATATTTCTGTGATTTTTCAGCTGTCTCACAACAGTATTTACAATCTGCAGAAATTGAGATGTGTTCATTTTTAAAGCAGATATAATTCTTATATGGCTTGCCTTGTTTTGTATTGCCCCCCAACACCCACATTCCATAGACCCTAAACCAAACACAGCCAGGAATGGAATGTTACTTTATTCCTTCCAGAGCACATTGCCAGAGGTCACATCATTGGTCTGGAATCCAGAAGAGGAAGAGAGCTGCTCCTTAAGAAAATTATGATAAGATCTCACTTAGCACATACTTGAGAAAGTAATGCAGGTCTCTGAGAGATGCTATTTTTCCAGTTAGGCTGTATTGCTAACTAAATTGTTATTTGGACTCCGGGAAGATAGAACAAAAATAGGAGGAAGTGTAACCTCTGCAACCCCTTCTCTTTGCCCCGGACGCAGAGCAGAGGTTAAAGAATAAAAGAGGCCATTTGACAAACTGTCAGTACACTATTTTTCATTCACTCACTCATTCAGATTTGAAAAGGGACATGTAAGAGCTCTTTTCAAATACTTGAAAAGAAAAAAATTAGATTCCTGTATTCACCATTTACTGTAGCAGATACATTCTAGATGAATGGCAGAGTTACATGTAGATAACCACAAAATCCCAAAAGGATGAGTATTTTTATCATGGTGAGATAGTAAAGGTCTTTCTAAGTGTACCATAAAACCAAGAAATCCTAAAAGAAAAGAGCTTTGGTCACATGAAAACTTAAAATTCCTACATGGAAAAATATGCCCTGAGCCTTCTTCCACCACGACAGTGCACCTGCCCACACTGCACTGAGTGGTCAGCAGTTTGACCAAAAATGGCATGACACTCTCCTCCATGACCCACCCTCCATATTCACTTGATCTTGCCCTAAGCGACTTTTTTTTTGTTTCGTTTTTCCGGATTTAAAAAGTTCCCAAAGGGAAGCATTTTGCTGGTGTGGAAGATGTGAAACAAAGAATAGCAGAAGCACTAACAGGCATCAAAATTGATGAATTCAGAAACTGTTTTGAGCAGTGTGTTGTATCAGATGAAGAGTACTTTGGAGGTACTGAAGTTTTAAACATGTAAGAATAAATGCACAGTTATTTATAAATAAATTGGGTTTTTGGGGGTTCCCCTCTTGTAGATAATGGGGTAGGATGACACTTGGAGTAGAAAAACATGCCCCCCATATGCTAGGATTGACGCAGGTCCTCCCTTCCTCTGTTGCCAGGGGAGGGGCTCAGGGAGGCTCAGTAATGCCCAGGAGAAGCCATGCTGCCAGGTCTGAGTGGTTTGGTTAATGCCCAGATGCTGCTGGGTAACTTGGTAAACAATGGGCCATGTAGAAAACTGAATGCCGTTGAACTTGGGGCTATCTTCAGGGCTACTGTAACTCTTTAATAAATAAGGGACTTAGCCATTGTGTTTTACTTTGCTCTCTTATGGATTAGAATTTTCAAAATTCTGTATTGTGACGGGTGTTAGCCACCCCTCCAGTGGTAATCATATTGCAGTATGTGAATTTATCAAATCGGCATACTATCATTATCAGAATCAGAAGCCCCCTTCCTAGGATTTACCTTCCTTTCTGATTATTAACCTAAGGGAGATGCAAGCACCCGCTCTCCATCTTTCAGGCACTTACAGATGGAGATCATTACCGACCCAGCTCCTGAGCCCCTCTTCTGGCTGACGCCTGAGGGTCATCGAGGCAAGGAGAGGGGCGATTCCACCCTAAGCCTGTGTGGGCAGGGATCCTGTGCGTGCATGGATCCTGTGTGTGCAGAGGCGCTTGGAAGCATTTCTGTCATGCATCGAAGCATTTCGAAGGTAGACCAATGGAAAATGATGTTTTTAAATGAGAAAATCATTTTAGATGGCTTCTGTTCTCCATTTGAATTAAACTGGCTGCAACTAATTAACTTTTTAAACTCACTTTGAATACTTCTCATTCCTTCTTTTTTGACCCTGTCTTTGTTCACCCCTCCTCCCTACCCTCCAATCAGTGTGGCTTCTGGATTTTTCTCTGTTAGGTCACATCATGATGTTGAATATAGATAAGAATTATATTAATCTCTTCTACCCCAGAATCATTATAATCCTGTTTGTGCTGGTGGTCAGTCCTATGCTTCTGCAGCTTCTTCCCAGGGCCTCTGAGAACTCACAAGGCCCCTTCCTGCGAAGTCAGTCCAAGTGCCCCTCGGGGGTAAAGCAGTCTACGCTGGGGGCCGTGGTGGAATACAGGTTATATCTCACTCACCTCTTGTCCCCTCAGCCTGGTTCATAAGGATGAGGTCGCTCTGCTCTCTCCTCCTCCTGCTCTGAGGCGTAAGAGAAACGAGGAGTTAGGAAGAAGTATGTGTGTGGTGCTGGCAGGAATGATTTACGGACATCATTTACCTGGCTGTAACCGCTGCGCTGGCTCTTGATGCATCATCCTGCTTTCTAGGTAGTTCCTATAGAGTGTTAGCACTCTTCCCCTCAGCAGTTTGGCTGAGGCCCCAAGTCTGAGGGTCAAGTACTCCAGCATCTCAAAGAGGAGTGTTAGATTGCTTAGGCAGGATGTGCTTAGAGGCTATGACTTCTGTTCTGCTGGCATTTGTCCAGGGGCTAATTCCCGGTTGATACACTAGAAGTGACGAGAGACACCAGGATGGAGAATATCTGTGGAGAGAGTTGTCAGTGGGGAGGTGCAGGGGCCGGGGGAGGGAATGCTTCTGCCATTTCAAAGCAACTAAGGGGATCTGTAAGAAATGCTCACAGAGAAGTTGTCATGTGTCCCTTGAGTGTGAGGGCACAGCTAAAAAGTCTGCAGAGGAGAAGTTGTTTCCCACTTATTTCTCCCGGGCCACGGAGTCGAGAGTTGGTTGGTCATGTGCTGTGCTTCTAGAGTTTGGTGGGGCAAGAGTATTTTCCCAGATGAGGACCCCACGGAAGGGCCCAGACTGGGTCTTTTGGTAAGGAACTCTATCCAAGAAGACTGCCTGGAGGGGAAAGGTGACCACCAGTAGGGGGACATGACTTACCAGATCCACAGGGCTAGAGTCCAGCTGCTGCTGGCTTTGGGAGATTCTTACCTTGGGGAAGTCCTTGAGGAGTTCATAAAAATGCTTCAGAAAAGAGAGAATTGGCACTTAAATTCTGTACCCTGAAAGGACATGGGTGCTGCATTATAACTCAAATAAGGCCTTTCTTCCCCTTCCCTTCTCTCCCCACCAGGCTCCAACCCCGGAAGAGGCAAACCCAGATATGGGACGGGGAGATGAGGTGGGACAAGCAAGAGGAAGAACCAACCTCTCCTTCTTCTTCCACCACCGATAATTTTCTGGTGTAGGGTAGACAGAGCTGGGGGAAACTTAGGAGAAACTTATTGGAGTTTTGGTACTATACTGAGTGCTAAACACAATCAGTGTGTGTTTTGTTTGTTTGTTTGGTTTTGCAGTTGTTTTTATTCAAGAGTAACTGGAAAAGCCGTGAGATGTTCTGGAGGTTTTATCCAAGAAGAGGGAAGTACAAGTTGAGCGGACTGGTCTCGGGCTTGGTGGTGGGGAAGAACAGCACTGCTCTCTGTCCCCACCTGCTCAGGTTTCACTCTGAGTCAGTTTTGTATGAAATACGAAGGTCTCACTTGCAGAGAAGTGTGAGTATGTTCTGGACCCCATTCCCCTCTCATCTCCTCAAGGATGTCAGCCCTGCAGTTGCCTCCTTCCTCTTGTGCATCACTGACTTCTCCATCTCCACTGGGCCTTGGCCACTGCCATATAAACATGATGTCATGTAACCCACCATAAAAAAAACCAACAAAACAAAACGACCCCATATCATCTTTAGCAATTGCTCTGTTCCCTATTTCTCTTCACTGAAAAATTCCTTGAGAGAGTTAGCTAACTTCAGAGTCTATGTTTCATCTTTCATTCTCTTCTCAGCCCGCTCCAATGAGCTGCTACCTCCACCACACACCACTGAATGGGCTCTTGACAGGATCAATAGTCTTCTGTCGGCATCTTTTCTGGTTTCTTAGCTGCACTTGGTATGCTTGACCAGTTTCTCCTTCTTGAGACACGGTCTTCTCTAGGCTTCTATGTCTCATAATAAGCTAGGCTCTTCCTCCTCTGCTGGCCATTCCATATTTGCTAGCTCTCGCTCTCCTCAGCCAGCTCCTGTCCTTGGCCTCTTCTCATCTCTGTCCCAATTCTCCTCCTAAAGCATGTTACCCAGTCCTGGGGCTTTATTGGATAGTGTAGCTATAAAACCTTTTTTATTCTGCAGAAAATTTTACTCGCCAATAGTGGTCTAAAAAGAAGTAAGGAAAGCATTATTATTAAGTCAAGCAGATTTTAATCAGACTCAAGCAAAATTTTTAAAAAAAGAGAGAGAGAGAGAGAGAGAGAATGTGTGTGTGTGTGTGTGTGTGTGTGTGTGTGTGTGTTCGTTTGGGAAGACATTCTTTTGGTTCTAAGTGACAGAAAATTCAACCCAGATCATCATAAGAGAAGATGAAAGTATTGACTAATATGTGCTGAAAAGCTGAGAGGTACAGGGAGCAGCCTGGTAAGGGTTTAACCAGTAACCCCAGGCTCCCTCTCTCTGTTCTCCATCCTCTCACCTGGCTCCACTGCTAGCTCTTCCCTGTTGCTCCTCCTCATTCCCACATCAATGGCATTAAGCACATGGTGCCATAAAACTCAGGTAAGCTTGTTTTCTTCATAGCACATATATGGATTTCTGCTCGTTCATATTTTCTTTCTTCTATTTGCTTTGGATTTAATTTGCCTGAAATGGGAATTAGACTTCTTGTTTTTTAATCTCCACCCTGCTCCGCCCCCACCATAGCTCCTATGTACTTGTAACTACCAGTTTCCTTTTTGGCATCACTGATTAATGTGTCACTTTCATTTTCATTCAGTTTATAATATTTTAAAATTTTATTTGAGTTTTTGATCCTTGAGTTATTTAGAAGTGTATTACATAATTTCCACATATTTGAGGAGTTTTCTAATTATGATTTGCTAATGTTGATTTATATTTTGATGCTGTTGTAGTCAGAGAATATATTCCATATGATTCGAATCCTTTGACAAAAATTTAAGATTTCCCTTCAGACCAACATAGAGTATATTTTGCTAACTTAATGACATCAGTTCTCTTTTGGTTAGTGTCTACATGATATATCTTTTACCATCCTTTTATTATCACCCTTTTTGTATCTATATTTAAAATGATTCCATTGTTGATAGCATATAGTTGGGGTTTTAAAAAAATTTATTCAACCTAATAATCTTTAAAACTTTTTTGATTGGCTTATTTATAGTAAATGGAATAAATGATATAGTTGGATTTAAGTCACCATCTTACTATTTATATTTTGTTCATCTGTTGTTTTTTTTTTTTCATTTATTCTTCCTTTTGGATTAATCAAGTGTATTTTATTATTTCATTTCTCTATTCCATTAATAGATGGTTCATTATTAATTATATTTTTCTTTTATAATTTCTTTAGAGATTATAATATGTATTCTTGATTTAATACAGTCTATTTTAACTTTTGTGCTATTGCTGTCAAATATTCTATTTATATATGTTATAAATCCCACAAGACATTATTATTAATTGTTACATGAAACAGTCAATAGAATTTTATGTTTACCCACATATTTATACTTTCTGATGCTCTTTCTCCCTTCCTTCTTTTATTTCCAAGTTTTCATATGATTGTTTCCTCTCATTGTTTTGGTAGTGTAGGTATTCTGGTGAAAACTTCTCTCATTTTAATTTTTCCAAAAGTTTCTTTATTTTGACTTCACTTTTGAATGCTATTTTAAATGAGTATAGACTTTTAGGTTGGCAAACTTATCTTGACCCTTTGAAGGGGTTATTCCATTATCTCCTGGCTTCCATAACTTACTCTGAAAAGCCAACCATTCATTTTAAGTTAATGTATCTGTTTTCCTCTGGCTGTTTCTAAGATTTTCTCTGAATCCTTGATTATTAGAAGTTTGACAAAATATGTCTAAGTGTGGTGCTTACAATTTGCTGGACTCCTTGAATCTGTAGGATGATGTCTTATTAACTTTGGAAAAGTTTTGGTCATTATTTCTTCAAATACTGTTTTTGTACCAATTTATTTCTCTTCTTTTTCTGGTATTCCAATGAAATATGGCAGATCTTTTGACTTTGTTCCACATGTCTCTAATGCCATTTTATTTTTATACATTAATTCCGTATATGCTTGAATTTTTATACATTTTCTGTTGTCCTATCTTAGAGTCTAATATTCTTGTCCTCTTCTCTGCCAGTTCTGCTATTAAATGCATCTAATGTGTTAACTTCAAATATTGTACTTTTCAGTTAGAAAATATCCATATAACTTTTTATGCAAGTTTCAGTTATCTGGTAATATTCCTTACCTTTTCATCCATTTTACCTCTTTTCTTCTATTTCCTATAATATAGTAATCAGTTAAAGTCCCTGTCTGCTAGCTTTAGTATCTAGATCAGTGGTGTCCAAACTATTGGTTTCCCTGGGTCACATTGAAAGAAGAATGGTCTTGGGCCACACATAAAATACACTAATGATAGCTGTAAGCTTAAAAATAAAAGAGGTTTCAAAAAAAAAAATCTGGTAATGTTTTAAGAATTTGTGTTAGATTACATTCAAAGCCATCCTGGGCCACAGGTTGGACATGCCTGATCTAGATTATCTGTAGGTCTGCTTCTATTGTTTATCTTTTCTCTTGACTGTGATTATCAGTCACATTTTCCTATTTCTCTGTATGGCTAGTAATTTTTTATTGTTTGTCAGACATTATATATAAAAGTACTGCAGAGGCTCCAGATGATACCAGAGAGGGTTTCCACCTTTCCCATTAGGCTGATAGACTGAGGGGTTTATCTTGATATGATTAGGGGTTTCGTTGCAGCTTTTTGTAAGATTTGGTTCATGTCTGGTTTGCCCTGTTCCTCAAACATAGCTCTTCGGAGTTTTTGATTAAAGAGTACAGGATTTCTGTCTTCTTAGTCCTGAAAGACCAAGGAATCTAGTGCTGTACCTTGGAGGTTTTAAACTTAGCTCTTTATCCTCCCACTTTTCGCTCCATTACATCTTCAAAATCTGGATGATGCCCTCTGTGTTTGAATGGCAAGACCCGTTTCTATCATTAAATCTTTTCTCCTTAGCACTTTGAAACTAGAGAAGTTTGTAGTATGCCTTTTGGAAGCCTTCAGCCAAACTTTCCAGCCTTCTTTGCATAGCCCCTGAACTCAGAAGATGTCCCATGGGGAAAACCCATTGTGTTAAAGTTTAGCACTTCTCAACTTTCTAGTTTCTTTCACCAGCCCATGAAAAAACCTTTCTGGTTTCTCTTTCCTCAAGAAAATTCTTCTTTACAAGCCAAGACTAATTCTTGGTCCATGCCCAGAATTGTCAAATGTCCCCAAAGAAGAAAACAACTAGCCATCATTTGCTTCCTCATTTTTTAAGACCCTTAAAAATGTAACTTTTAAAACATATCTGGCTCTTTATAGTTGTTGCCATGGGAATTCTGTTCTGCCATGACCTACATTTTATTCAAGAACAAAAGTATCCTGACCCTTATGTTCTGAGAGTAAAGGCCCACCAATATAGTTACAATTTCGAGAATTAAAAAGAACCAGAGCTGGCCTCTAGTACTTGGATTCCAGGAGGTAGAAGGTTACATTGGTGGTCCAGACTTGGGCTTTCAATTGCAGAGGCCCTGAACAGATAAGTAGCATGACCTTGGGAGCTATTGCTAGACTTACTATGGGCAGGAAAGTTGTCAGAATGGGTGATTTTTAAATGGACCATGTAAGTGTGCTGCAGTAATCATAGCTAGCAATGATAAAAGTGGACTGAATACCTAGACTCCTCCATTTTCCTGGATACAAATTCTCACATGATTCAAAGGTAGGAAAGGAATGCTTCCCCTGTTTTGTGAGTGTTATTTAAACAAGATTAAATTTCGCTCAGAAAATTAAATAAATCTGTACTCTTCCACAGAGGGAAACATACTTATTACAGTGATATTTCTAGTCATATGACCAGGCAACTGGGTAAAAAATTGATTCAGAGTTGTGGGACTCTAAATATGAAGAAGTTTTATGAACATCTTACTGATTTTATTTTGCTTATGTTGTCTTTTTCATATGTATTTATATGCACACACATATATTTGTATTATATGTATGTATGTATGCATATAATATATATATTTTACTCTACCTCCCTTTTTCAGTTATTATTAATATAATATGGGAATTTTGTTATTGAATTATGCTTTTAAATTATATTATTCTTTTTCGAGAACAATATTGACCTTTAAAACTAGATCTATACCTTTTTTTTCCCTTTTGCTGCATGTTTTGATCACTTGAAGGCTGCCTTCAAGTTATTTCTTCTAGAATATATATTGGTGTTTTGTAAGTACTTGCATGCCTGACTTTGTCTCCTATTTTTCACTCATGTCTTCAAGAGTTAAAAATAACCTCAAAATTCTTGAGCTTCAAAGTTTTGCTCCCAAACCTCCAGAGCAGTGATTCTCAATCTTGACAGCACAGCGTCATCTCCTGGGAGCTTTAAAATATTCTGATGCCTGGGTCCCAGTGATTCTGATTTAATTGGTCTGAGATGTGGCCTGGGTATGAGGATTAAAATCAAAACAAAATGCTACCAAAATATACTTGGCCTCCACTCTAGGTCAGTTAAATCAGAAGTTCTGGGAGTGAGGCCCGGGCATCGGCACACTTTTTCTGCTTTGTGTGAGAAAGACTCAACATTTGCCAACCTATGCTGTCTGTTTCCAACTGTCAATTTTGTTCTTTACGGTCATCATTGTTACTAAGAATTTTGCTTTTACATATCTAGATTTTTTGCAATCCTTTCTTACCTGTTATCTCTCTTTTTATTCTCTTCTATAGGCTCTTTATGTAGCTGACCTCTTCTTACAGGTTCCGCCTCTTTCACTATGGATGGGCGTCATTTTACATCTTGTGAAACAGTTTTCTGAACCTTTCTTTGGTGTTTTGCAGATCGTTTTTGGAGGCTTGCTTTCCTCTATATCTCCAGAATGATGCTTCCCTTCCCTTTTTTCCCATAGTATTCTTTTGACAGACCCTTTATTTTTGTTGTTGCTGTGGTTTTAGTTATATAGGCTTTCTTTTTTTTACTCGTCTCACATAAGGCAGAACTGGTCTCATTGGTCCCACTCAGGCTGTGTGAACAATAGATCATTACTTTGCTCAAATCCCTTCTGTCATACAGTTCAAATATCCCCATCTCCCAGTCCAATTCCAAAAGTCGAGAACAGGCATGTTCGACTTGCGGCCTAGGATGGCTTTAAATGTGACCAACACAAATTCTTAAAACATTATGAGATTTTTTTTGTGACCTTTATTATAGCTCATCGGCTATCGTTAGTGTTAGTGTATTTTATGTGTGGCCCGAGACAATTCTTCCAGTGTGGCCCAGGGAAGCCAAAAGGTGGAACACCACTGGTCTAGAGGCTTTCTTTTCACATTGTGTTACTTTCTGAGGAAACATTTTCTACCTCGATTTGCCTGGCCTTCTCATACTCCGATTGGACACAGTGTACTTTTAAAAAGAGTTTCCAGTGTTCACTCTTACCATGATGTTTTTCCCCATCATCCATCCATAGTGCTTTCCCTGTGGGGACCTCTTTTTCTCCAGAAGGTATGCACTGACGTCAGAACACACCTCCCACTTCTTGCCCAGTTGTTTTCTGGGGTTCTCCATGTCTGCTAGAGGGCGATGTGAACTGAGGAACAGTAGCTACCCCAGAGCGTGACACCAGTGGGCCCAGGCATGGCTCATGTGCTTCCTTGTGGTATATGACTGGCTCTCTGAGTCAGCGGTCTATCGGGAAAACAGATACAAAGTTATGTCCCTGTCCTTACTTGGTTAGATGAACTAAGTGGGGAAGGCTCTACTCAATTCATCTGTGTCTGGGTCATAACTAGTATAGTCTACAAGCTCTACTGATGACTCTGGTCTAAAGTGGGAAACCATTGTTTTTGTCAGTGGTTGAAAGAAGATAGGAGGAACTAATGCACACCATTTCAAACTGGAAACCCAAGCTGAACTTGAGCAGGGTGGTTCCTTGGAATGAGATGCAAGAGGAGACCAGGAAAATGAGTGAGCAGTCATCCATGTGATGGTGCTACTGCAATAGTGACCCTGAAAAGAGGTAGGGTGGAACAGAGCTGAGGAACGTAACAGAAGCAGCATTGGCAGGACTCTTGGGTCCTGAGTAGCTGTAGCAGGAGGAAGTGGGGAGCACTGCACTCCTCAACCTTGCATTGCTCATTTCTATCTGTGTATCAGACTTGTAAGCAGTTGCTGTCCTATTCAGCCTAAGTAAGCAAGAAGTCGTTTTTAAAGGCACTACCCATGAAATTCTGTAATATATGATGATTAATAAAATAATTTTATTTCTTTGCATAAAGTTGCTATGAACATTTAATCTGACTTGGAAGGTCAAACGTAGCCCAATAAATCTACAGTATAAACTTGACAAAATCCATCTCTTCCTGTAAATCCAGTAGTTCCATTGAAGAGATCACTAGGCCAGAGATCTAGTTTTTGCCTCCGAGAATGAACAAATGAGCACTTGTGTGCCTGCACTGTGCTTTTCAGGATTTTGAAGCCTCTGTGAACTTAGTTTTTAAATTTATTCTGATCTGTGGTCACAAAGGTGACTCTTCACCTGTGTCATTTTCTCCTGTTTCTCCACAATTCCTATCATAAACTAGATTAAGTCAAAGTGGTGGTGGTGGTGGGGACACCAGAAAAAAATAATTGCCCACCCACTTAGGAAGAGAATTTGTGATGTTCTCCTAATTGTAGTTCCTGAAATGTGATTGATGGCTCTGTCAGAATTACTGCAGGCTAATTTTCCCTCCTATTGTAATTGATTTTCTTCCCCTACGAAGTGTTTGATTTTGTTTATTTAGCCTGATTTATTTCCTAAGTTTGGGCCTTTGTGTGACTTTAGCCCCAGCAGAACGTGACTTTTCTATCGACAGCTTTGCTCCTGGGATTCTGTCTCTCTCTCTCACTCTAGCAGTCTCTATTGCTCTTCACACTTTTCACACACCTGCTCTCACTCTGTTCTTGCCCTGGTCCCTTCTCTTTTTCTTACTCGCATTTTTTTCCTATTTCTTTCTTTCACTCTTGCTCTCTCTCACACAATCTCCCTTTCACCCTCTTCTTTTCTCTCCTGTAATTGGTAAAATTACCTCTCCACATTTGTGGTTTCAGTTACCACCTGCATCAAGGTATCTTCTCTGTATTTGTAGTTGTGGGGCTCTTTGAGTTGCTAATAACGGAAACCAGCTCTGACTGGTTGTGAAGAAGGAGGGGAAGTTTTTTGGAACATCACCAAGACATCTCACAGAACCAAGTTTTGAACAATCGTGAACAGAAATGGCTACAGAGCCCACTGCTAATACGTGAATTTAACACCTTAATTCCCAATGTCCTTGGTTTTCTAATTCCTGGTTTCAAATTCCTGGGAGGGAGGATTTGGCCAACACAGATCTAACTGTGGCTCAAGTAGCTCTGCATAGAGGTGCAGGGTTGTGTTAGACAGACGAGACCACTTTTGGTCTGCCCATGCCTATTGTGCTGCTCCCAGTGTTCATAAACATGGTAGCAATGCAAATGGTTTTCTACATGGAAATATCAACCCGATCGTGATTTTCAGATTTTTAGATGATAGACCCACTTGGATGACCCGTAGTAGTGACTGGAATGCTCATCTTCCTTTTAACATCCACTGTTGAATGAGATTAAGTCTTACCAAGATGACTGTCTCTTGCTAGTCCTCCAGCCTTGCTGTTATTACCATCCCTCTCTATCCTCACTCTGACTCCATGTTCCAGTAACAGTCATACAAACCTGAATCTGTATGTAAGGAAAAAGATGGCCCACCCAATCAGAAAATATAAAGCTCAGGGGATAACTACAAGTAATTCACAGATATTTCAACTGGAATTGGGCTTTGGTCAAAGTAAATACAGCCGTTTACTTAAAAATATGAATTGTTGAATTATTCATTTATCCACTGAAAAGATTTCTGAGTAATGATTCTGTGCTGTGTTCTGCTGGGAGCCATGAGCATGTCCTGGTCTTGGAACCTGTGGCCTAGCAAGGATGATGAGAAACTAACTAAAGAGCTGTATGCTCTAACCCTTTCACTGTGTTAATTGACTTCAAGTTAGTTTTTTTCAAAATGTGTCAAAAAGCCACAAAAAAGTTGATATTTTGACTATGCATTTAATAATAACATTTTGAGCTGCTTTACATATAAATGAAATTATTTTTATTTAAAATTTTTGTTATATGGTAGTGAATTTACCAATTTATTGAATTTTAGCAAAAAGTACTCGAAACATACTAAGCAGCATCAATTAGATTTATGTATAGATAAATTAAAATCTAATGGCTTTGATGACATAAAAATTTTATTACAAAATGTTGCACAATATGGCATATAAAACATTTTTGTTGTTGAAAGTGTAAACCACAGGAAAACATTTTAAGAATAAAATGATAAAAAAAAATGAAAGGAAAACATTTTTAAAGTCTTGTAAATGGAGACAGGTCTTTAGAACAGTTTTGCACTGAATAACAATTTTACAATAATTACAGTACTTATGTTTTTAAGTAAATACAGTTAAGGTGGTACATTTTATTACAATAAATGATTACATTAAAGTATAAAAATTTCCTATTGTTTATTCTTGAAAAACACAAAAATATAGAAAAATGGACACCTCTTTTTTGAACTTGTGGGGTAAACTCAAACGCTGCCTTCAGTGGAGGGAAATCAGATACATCCGAACATCACAGCAAAAGTATTAAGTGATCCAATGGAAAGCTACGCGGGTCTGTGAGCATAGTCGATGGGAGTCTGGGGGAGCCTTTCCCTGAGGAACTGATCCTTGCGCTGAGATCAGCAGGCTGGAGTGGGGGTGTCAGAGAGGGGAAATAGAGAAGGGTTTTCCAGACAGAGAGAGCAGGATGTATGTGGGCTCCAGTGCATTTGAGGAACTGGGAATCTAGTGTGCCATGGAGAGCAGAGATGAGTGAGTAGCAGGGTAGGAGTCAGATGCGACAGCAGGCCGGGCCAGCCCCTGGGAGCCGTTTACAGATTTTGGCTGAGAAGCCATCCAAAGGCTTTTTTTTTTTTTTTAATTCATTTTTATTGTTAGACTTATTGGGGTGACATCTGTCAAAGGCTTTTGAACAGAATCAATTTCAAGTTTTATAATCATCCTTCTGACTGCTGTGTGGAGAATGAATTGGAAGAGATTGAGAGAGGATATGGGCAAAGTGAGGGGTACGTTGAGTGAAATCTGGAAACTGCTGTTGTGAAATGTCTGCACGTCCGTAGAACTGGCAGAAAGCCAAAATTCTCTGAGCATTTTATAGCTATTTTCATTGTGAACCTGCCAGTCATTGTAGTTCAGAGGTTGCATGAATGAAGTAGTAAAAACGTCAGGACAGAAATGTTAAATGCCTAGGATTTGTCCCAGATGATGAAACAAAAACACCATGTATGAATCAAGGATATCTACTAGGTTTCTGGTTTGAGAAATTAGGTAAATGTTTGTTTTTTGGGTTTTTTTTTTTGTTTTTTTTTTTGTAGATGTGTAATGTGATTGCCTATGCTACCTTCTTTATTTCTCTTTGAGAGTAGCTTATTCAATAAGAAGAGGCCATCTTGGTTATGCTTTTTCTTCAGTTGGTCAATCTCCTAATTCAGCTTATATATTTAGTAGATTTCTTTTATCATCCATTCTGTTGTGTGTGCCATTGAGTCTGCTTCACCTCCTGGCATCCCTGTGAATGACGGACATCCACCATGTCCAGTCCTCAGCAGCTCCGTTTAGCTCCTGCAGACTCAGGCCCATGGCTGCTTTTGTGGCATCCATCCATCTCATATCTGGTCCTCCTCTTTTCCTGCTGCCTTTTATTTTTTCCAGCATAATTGTCTTTTTGGAGCTAATACACCTTTTTATGTTTGTATTTTTTTTTTTTTATGTGGGTAGCTCTCTGGATGGGAATTGAACCCAGGCCGCAGCGCTGATAGCACCGGAGCCTTAAGCCACTACACCACCAGAGAACTCCCCTGTTTGTATTTTTTTAAAGGTCTATAAATATCATATTAAAGGGACTGCAGGAAATAACAAATTAGATACTTAAATCATTATGAAAGATATTCCTCAAAATTATCAAATAGTTTATGACTCACTTTAACTCAAGTTTATGAAAAACATATTGAGACATTTCAACAGTAGCATTTTAAATGTTGGCTATTGTTTATGATGATGGGAGCATTGAAGGCAATCTGAGTATCCATTGTTGGAGAATGGGAAGGCAACACATGGTGGACCCAGAGGTGACAAGGAACAAACTACGAGGTCCACACAGCACGAGCTGTGTTCAGTAGACAATTATTTCAATGGGGAAGATGGGGTTCAGACTAAAGGATTTAAGTTTCTTATAAGATTTTAATAATTTATTCCTTCCTTTCTTTCCTCTTTCTGTCCCTCCACCCATTCAGTTAATGTTTTTTGAGTCTCAGCCACTATGCTAGGCCCAAGGATACTGTGAGGACCAGCATAGATGTTGTTTCTTTCCAAGTGGAGTAGGGAAACAGACAATAACAAATAATCACATAAATAAACATATGGGTACAGACTATGATGAGTTCCTTGAAAAGAAAAATACAAATGCTAAATGACAAAGAGGTGGACCAGGGTAGGCCTCTTTGACAAAGTAACACTTGAGTTGAAACCTAAAGGATGATTTTTTCCCAGAAGAAGCTGGGGGAAGAGCACTTCAGTCCACAGGAATAGCATGTACAACAGACCCAAAGAGGAAAGTGGCCTGTTATCTATGAGAAAATGAAAGGAGGTTAATATTGGTGTGTCTAAGAGAAAAGGAGTCCAAGGTACAAGATGGGGAAGGAGAAACATATAAAGACCACGTCATTACAGACCTTCTAGGTCTTGTTCCTAATCTTAGATGTTAACCCACAGACGATTGGCATGTACTGAAGGGCTTTGAGCTGGGGAGTAGAATGATTTGATTGACGACATAAGACTATGCCTTTGACTGCTCTAAGGAGAACAGATGGGAACGGAACAAGAATGATGCAAAAAGAAGCACTGGGAGGTTTTCCAGGAGTTCACGTGAGAGGTGGCTTGGACAAAGGGAGTGGTATGGAGGTGGAGAGAAAAGGGTAGATTTGAGAGATGTTCTAATGGAAAAATAGAACTTGGTGTTACATTAAACATGATGATGATGATGTGAAAAAGGTGGAATGAAGGCTAACTCCTAGTTTTCTGATTTTAGCCAGAAAATGTTGGTGCCATTTGCTGAGTGGGACAGATTAACAGAGGATCACATTTTCCAATAAAGATAAGGACTTTCATTTTGGACATGTGAAGATTGCTGGGTAGGTGTGTGCAATTGGTTATATGGGTCTAGAGTTGAAAGACCAAATAAAATTGGACAAATAAATGTGGGAATGGTTTACATAGAGGACAGAAAACATATTAAAAGTCATTAGAATGTATGAGTTGACCAAGAGGGAGAGCATTTAGTGGGAAGAGAGAGTACCTGAGGTGAAGCCTTGAGGACATTCAATGGGAAAGAGAAGTCACATTAGGTGGTGAACTTACTATACAACAAGTTTACAATGCACTGTAGAATTGTATGCCTGAAACCTATGTAATCCTTGCTAACAGATGTCACCCCAATAAGTCTAACAATAAAAATGAATTTAAAAAAAAAAAAAGAAAGAAAGAAAATGAGGAACCAGGAAAGGAGACTGAGGAGAGTCTAGGAGAAAATTCTGAAAGTATGGTGCCATTGAAGTCAAGAGAAAATAATGTTTTGAGAAGAAAGTGATTGCTGACTCTTTTGAGTGATGCTGAGATATTGAGTAAAATAAGATTGAAAAAGGTTCATGGGATTTGGCAATATGGAGATCATTAGTGACCTTGAGAGCAACAGTTTGGAGGAGAAAGAAGGGACAAAGCTGCTTTACAGAAGAATGAATTGTGAGTAGCTGGTGAAAAAGTGGAGGTAATATAGGTACACCCCAAAAGTGACACTATGAGGTGACATGAGGAAATGAGTTAGTATATAAAGTGGGACTGTATTGGACACCTTCCTTCAAATCTTGGCTCCATTTTTTTATTCCAGTTGTTGCCTTGATAAGCTCTGCACAGCAGTCAACCAGCTTCTTGGAGATTGAACTTGGCAATGCCTTGCCTTGGGCTCCTCCTACTCTCGGGCTTCTTGGCTTTGTGGCTGGAAACACCTGAGGGGACCTTTTCAGCATTTGTGCCTGTGCAACCCAAAAGCCAGTGGAGATAGCATCCAAGGATGGACCTTGATCAGAGGGCAATGGGAGCTGATGGATAAATGATTTTCCCTTTCATCCCTTGGGTGGACAATTTGGGGACACATTTCATAAGTCTATACAGAAGGACTCATGGAAATGAACACTGGGTACCTTTAAAGGTGGTAAAGGAAAACATGCATCTGTGTATTGGTGCTCTTCTTCCCTGCTTTGCCCTCCATCCTGGGATCACTTGTAGATAAACCACCTACCCATATGCAAGCTCTCCAGTCATATTAGAGTGTGATGGGAAGGATCCAGTAGAAAAGGAAAAGATGAGACACTGAAGAGGGAAGGCATTCCTAATAGAGCCAAGGCCTTGGAGAAGGTAAGAGGAGGTGGGGTCCAGAGGATTGTTGAGACTGGTTGTTAAAAGGAAGAAGGATATGTCCTCTGTTATGAGACAAGAGAGCAAATGAAAATGAGTTGGGGCAGAGCTGTAGTTTGGGATTGTGCTGACAAGAAAGTTTCTGTCTGTATTAGTCAGGGTTCAACCAGGCAAGTAGGAGGTATGTACATAGTGAGAGAAGAAAAGAGAGATTGATTGACTGCAAGGAATTCACTTATGTAATTATGGGGCAACTCCAAAATCTGTGGGGCAGGTGATGATGAAAGACAGGTTGGGACTCCTGAGCATCGGCGGAAACATTCACAAGCAGAATTTCTTCTTAATCAGGGAAGCCTCAGTACAGTTTGGATTCAATAGGATTGATTGAACCAGGCCTATTCAAAATATCCAGAATAATCTCTCTTGCCAAAGGTCAACTGATTATAGATTTTAATTAGTGCTAAATACCTTCACAGGCAACACTCAGATTAGCATTCAATTGAACAGCTAGGGTCTAGAGCCTAGCCAAGTGGACACATCAAAAGACTATCACACTATCTACTTATGCCTTTAGAGCTGTGCTAATAGAGAATTTTGCAATGATGGAAATGTTTTTATATCTGCATTGTCCAATACAAAAGCCACTAGGTACATGTGACTATTGAACACAATTGAGGAACTGAATTTGGAATTTAATTTAATTTTAGTTAATTTAAATTTACATAACCATATGTAGCCAGTGGCTACTATATTGACATGCAGCTCTAGAGTATAAAGCAGACTTATCAATTGGGGCTATATTGCTACAAAGTCTGACAATGAAGTTTGCAAACTGGCCACATTTTACTTACATTGGCAGCAGTGTACAGACAACTTGGTGAGGTTTCGCTCCTTCGTTTATCTGTGTCTCACAGCTGTGTTCATGTTGATGTGTGGTGGAATCTTGCTGAGTGGCATTCATTATTGTTGCATGTTTTGTGTGTGTGTGTGTGTGTGTGTGTGTGTGTGTGTGTGTTTGTGTGTGTGTGTGCACACGCTGTCATGAGAAGGTCAGAGCTTGAATTAGAGCAACAAACAAATATTAAATTTCTTGTTAAACTTGGCAAGAGTGGAAGTGAAATCAGGGACATGTTAGTCCAAGTTTATGGGGAATAATGCCATGAAGAAAACAGCAGAGCACTAATGGATTAAAGTTTTTTCTGATGGGAGAGAAAGTGTCACTGATGAAGAGAGGTCAGGGTGGTCAGTAACAATCAGAACTGACAAAATCATTGCAGAAATTAGTGGAATTGTGCTTCAGAATTATCGGCTGACTGTGAGAAGCATAGCAGCCCAAGTAAACATCAATAGAGAAACAGAAAACTCTTAACTGAAAATCTTGGCATGAGAAAGGTGTGTGCAAAAATAGTCCCGAAGGAGCTCACTGATGAACAAAAGCAAAGGAAGATTGAAGTTTTCCAAGACCTTTTGGAGAGGCAAGATGATGTTTTTGCCATATTATCACTGGTGATGAAACATGAGTGTACTAATACAGCCCTGAAATAAAATATCAAAATGCACAGTGGAAGTCAGTCACTTCTGTATGACCAAAAAAGTTCCATCAGTCCAAATCAAGAGTCAGAACAATGTTGCTAACCTTTTTTGATATCAGAGGGATTGTTCATTATGAACTTGTACCAACTGGACAGTCAACCAAAAATACCATTTGAAAATGCTAAAAGGCTGCATGAAAATGTTAAACAAAAATGACCTGAACATTTTGCCATCGCTTCTGCATTATGACAATGCAACAGCTCACAGCACTGTCGGAGGGAGTTTTTAGCCAGTACACAAACAACTGTATTGGAATACTCTCCCTACTGACCTGAAAGGATAGACTAGGTGCTGGCGTTGGTGCATAGCTTCCTAAGGGCAGTACTTCGAGGATGATCATAGTGATATTCAGCAACGAGGTATGTAGTAGCACTTTTTCTAGGATGAGTTCACAAACTTAATTGCCAGACCTCATATTTCGTGATTGTGCTCTTCACGTCATGAATTAACGAATCCTTCATAATGGAACATGATATGAGCAATGTAATTTTGTAGTGAATTTCAGGATGCCCAAGAAGATCAATTTGAGATATGCAAGTGTTGCAGGTTTTGAGGGCTTTGTCAGAGAAACTTCAGTACCAAGACCTTCCGGTGGCTGTGCAGCGGGTACTGAGGATGTGGTCATTATTTGTCCAACAGGGAACAGGTGTTTGTGGATGCGGGTGTCCACTGCAAAGTCTTTTGGCCAGCTAGCCTGGCTTGGTACCCAGACCTGTTTTAAATTATAACTTAGTGGACATGTTTTTATTTTTCTCTGTGTTGATTTCATGTCTGACTATTTCTTGCCTCTGGCATAGCCACTGTATTTACTACATTTCTGTTGAGAGTTTTTAAAGATGTCTTCAGAAGGACATGCAGTTCTTCCTGCCTGGTAGTGGCAACTTTTGAAGTTACCAGCAAGCTGCTACTCCACAGTGGAGAGCAACTATTATTATTTACTTACTGCTCACTGACCGACTTACAGAAGAAATTAAAAAGGGACCATCAAGATAAAATCATCAAACAAAACATATGGATTTCCTATTACGCTCCAGATCTCCTTTTCCATCCCTTGGGCTTACCTTCCTCAGCAGTGCTCTCAAACTTCAGTGTAAATTAGGATCTGCTGGAGCAGGGGATGCTACCAGTCCATGGCCATTAGGAACCAGGCCACACAGCAGAATGTGTGTTGCCAACAAGTGAGCAGAGCTTCATCTGTATTTACAGCCACTTCCCATCACTGGCATCACCGCCTTGAGCTCTGCCTCCTGTCAGATCAGTGGGGGCATTAGATTCTCATAGGAGTGTGAACCCTATTGTGAACTGCACATGGGAGGAATCTAGGTTGCACACTCCTTATGAGAATCTAAAGCCTGATGATCTGAGGTGGAGCTGAGGCAATGATGCTAGTGCTGGGGAGCGGCTGCAAATACAGATTAACATGAGCAGAGAGGTCAGACTGTACAGAGACCATAATCATTTGCTTGCAGACTCATATCAAAACGCTGTCAGTGAGCGGTAAGTGACAAACTGCATCTGGTGCTTAAATCGTCCTAGAACCATCCTCCACCCTCTCCATCCACCCCCCACCTCGGTCTGTGGAAAAATTGTCTTCCACATAACTGGTCCCTGGTGCCAAAAATGTTAGGGACCGCTGCCCTGGAGAATTTGTTAAACACAGACTGCTGGGTGCAACCAGAGTTTCTGACTCAGTAGGTCTGGGGCAGAGCCTGAGGATTAATAATCTAACAAGTTTCCACGTGGAGCTGCCCAATTTTAGATTGTCCTTGGAGAAACAATCCAACTTCCCTCTAATTCCCTTTCCAAGCCCCTCAGGGCAACGACACTCACCATTCTTTCTGACAGCCATCCCAGGTGGGTCTCCAGCACAGCTGCCAGGCACCACTGGGTGTGTCACAGGTGCAGCTGTGGAAGCAGCTGGTCCATTTGTTTGATGCTCTCAGCCTCACAGTATCGACACATCTGGCAGGCATTCTACAGCACACCTATGTGACCAGTTTGAAGCCGGGGTTTGGAGAAATGGCTAGATATGGTAGCAAAAATCACCTGCAGGGGAAAAATCCAAGTCCTTCCTTCATGTTGTTGAGCCAAGAAAAAGGAGGAAAAGTACCCCACAATAAAATGAATGGGGGAGAAGAGACTCTTTCAATTGTGCTTCATTGTGTCTATGGATTGCAGGTTGATCATTTCATAAATATTTTTTGGTATGCTTTGTAGAAGGGAGAATGTAAGGCATTTGAAAAACTCATTTAAAACCCTGGCATTTGTTTGATAAGAAATTTACCCTTATGTTTCCCCTGGAAGAAATCTAACAACTCTGGACTGTTAACAAACATTCCCTTTTAGTGTCCCTACTCCTCTTGAAGCCAAAATGAGGTAACTGAAAATTTCAAAGCAAATATGTAATTACCCTAATTTGCATGTTATTTGCATAACTAGGGATGCAGAGATTTTCTTTCCTCTGTGGGAGAAACCCAACCAAAGGATCTTATTGGATTTCATCTTATATCTAATTTCCTGTCTTAAACACACAGTGCTAAGAGAATTTTCCCAGACATACTACAGTCTGACCACCCCCCATCTTCCAGCCTTCCTTTAACAATCAAATTAAATTACTCAAGCCCTCATCCTGCACAACAGCAGGAAATTCATTATCTTCCAGAATATTCCAGAGGACTCCAGAGAGTGATTTCCAACTACCCAGTAGCAAGAAAACAGCTCCTGAAGCCTTTTGCTTTTCTCTTTTGGCTTTGCTCCAGGACTACAGTTCCTCCTCCTTTTCCGACAGCATTGCTAACACAACCTCAATGGCAGTGGCTAATCAGTTTCCTAAAAGTGAAAATAGCAAAGAGAATGATCAAGTACAACATTAATGCATGAAGTTCTCAAATACCATGGTTCTCTTCAGCGAATTCATTTCACGAGTTCTTTCTTTTCTCCTTGGGTTGTGGTTAGTTGTTGGGACCACTGTTTTACTCACATCTTTGTTCTTTCCCCCAAATCCCCAGGAAAATTCATAAATTAAAGCAAGCTAACAACTAAAACAAAAACAAAAACAAAAACAAAAAAAAACACTTCTCTTTTCCAGAAACCCAACCCATAACTCTCTGCTTAAGGAAGCCTTCTTTTTTACTTTGAGAAAAAGTTTACCTTCTTTTCTAACAAGTTCCCCCATTTCAAATTAACCTGAGCTTTATCTTAGATAAACAAAAATTCCTTCAAAGCTTTCCTAACAAAAAAAGGTATTTTTCCCTGAAAATGAATCAATCACTTCTATCTAGCAACAGCAGCGATCTCTGGGTACATTTTTATTCCCAAAACAAAACCATTCTGAAATATTTACTTCTCTACTGCTTACCATGACTGTATTTATATTTGATGAAATTGGGGTGGGGGGGTGGGTGGAGAATGCCTATCTCTGGGATTAGAAAATTTGTGGAGAAAAGAGCCAAGAAAAAAAAATCATTATCTATTATTCAAACTCTTTAAACCATGTAAAGGTAGACAGTGTGATAAAAAATAAAACAAAACAAAAACCCTACATGCTTGGGATTCAGCAGATGACAGACCTGCATTCAAATCTAAGTCTCGTAACCATTTATTCTGTGTCCTTGCGCAAGTTACTAACTTCCAAAAACACAGAAACAAACACAGCTATGTCAAGCACTTGGTATCCAGTAGGGAGCTGGAGAAATAGTCCTTCTTTCCCATGTCTCAGACTAGTAAACTGCTATTGTTAGCCAATAGAAACTGGTGCCTTAAATACTTTAGGGTTAACCAACTGAATAAGAAAAATTTCACTAGACAGGTTAGAAGCCAACCCAACTGAATCTTACATCTCTCCTGTCTTCTCATTCCTTTTAGTGTCTCTCATCCTGCCTTGCTGTATGATGGGAAACTGTCCATTGGATAGAGCCAAGATATATAAGTGCTTATTCCAACTATTGAATATCATTTTATGTTTCTCCCACTTTTTAAAATCCAAGTAAAACTTTTAGAGTTGTCTCAGAAACAAAGAGAATAAATGAATGGCTTTTGTATGTGTTGACCTCCGTTGACTTTGGGAGGTGGGCATGTTGGTCCTCCACAACAAAGAGAACACTTAGCCTTAAAGCACTGCTTCTTGTTTTATTATTATTTACTCATTATCATACATCTGCAGACTTTGTAGAACAAGCAGAGAAAATCACACTTCTGGATTTACCCACCCAGGTGTTAAAAACCTGGGAGTCATCCTTAGTTCTTTCTACCCCACAGCAATCTGTCAGTCAGGCCTTTTGGCTCTCCTTCCAAAATAGATTCTGTGTCCACCCACTTTCCTCCATTTCCAGGGCCACTACTCTAGCTTCCTGGACTCTTCTCAAAAAGCCTCTTGAGGATTGCTCTGCTGCTACTTCCCCTCCCTCAAAAATGTCTCCATGACAGCCAGAACAGGGTTGCTAGATTTAGCAAATAAAAATACAGGACATTCAGTTAAATTTGAATTTTCAGATTAACAATGAGGGGTTGTTTGTCTTTTTGTTTTGTTTTGTTTTGTTTTGGAACATATTATCAAAATTATTTTCTATAACTAAAAATTTATTCATTATTTACCTGAAATTCAAATTTAACTAAGTATCCTGCATTTTATGTGGCAACACTAAACTGGAATCATCTCTTTTAAAATGTAGATGGGATCACATCAATCCACCAATGACTTTCCATTGCTTTCTAAGGTCAAACTCCCTGCCGTGACCTGCACAGGCTTCCATGGACCTGCGTTGTCTAACTCTGCAGCCTTAGCTGTACTGATCTCTCATTCCATTCATCTCACTGGCTCTCTTCCTATTCCTGGATCCTGTCAAGTCCATGGCCTTGGCCTGGAATTCTCTTGTAGAGCTTTATCTGACTGGCTCCTTGTCTGTCAGATCTTAAATCATCTGTCTTCTGCGTGGTGGACCTTCTCTGTCTGTCCAACCTAAAGCAGCTCCCCCATTGATCTCTGTAACATCACTGGGTTTTATTTTCTTCACAGTGCATGTCCCCCACTCTCAGAACCTCTTGCTTTATTATCTATCTCCTTCACTGAGCTGTATCTGATCAGGAAACTTGTCTGACTTTTCCTATTACATCCCCAGTATTTCGAAGAGAGCCTGGTATGCAGTAGGTCCCCAATAAATACTTGTTGAAAGAATAGCTTTATTTGCTACCTGAACAAAGAGATAGGGTTTATCCAGGTTTTTAACACTATTCTGTCAACCCATGTCACTGGTTCAGGTGGCATCTCTGTCAGAACAGGCAGGCACAGTGGCCCAGAGAGGATGGGAGAAACTGCATAATTATTTGCTTAACTGTATTTCATACTTTGTTGACTCAGCTTTGTTGTCTGAACTGACATACTAAGAACAAACTTCCATGAGTCATTGTTAAATGAAAAAAGTAAGTTATAAAATGGTATATGGATGATGACCTTTGTAATACTCATAACACAATAAACATTGGCTGAATGAATCACATTTTTCTAAAAACATGTCTATATCCATGTCTGGAAAATGGCCTGGAAAAAAAAAAAAAAACAGTCACAGAAATGTAAACAAAGGTAGGTATTCCTGGGAATAAGATTATGAGTTGTACGTTTTCTTTTCTTTATATTTTTTTAAGTTTTTATACCATACGAATATAATCATAATTATACTCATAAAGCAGTAAATTGCAATTCCAGGAAACTGAATTTTTAATTCTCAAAAAAAACAGGATTTACCTACAAAAATTTGATATTTGAAATGAAGTGTATTAAAGGATAAGAACTGTGGTTGACAAAAAACAGCAATTACAAATGACTTTTAAACATATGTTCATTCTCAGAGAAATGCCAATTAAAATCACTCTGAGATACTGTTTTCACCCATTTGTTTGACAAAAATCCAAAAGCTCCACAATACACCCTTGGCAAGGCTGAGGGGGAAATAGCAACTTACACTTCGCTGCTGGAAGTATGAAGTGACACCTGAAGAGGAATTTTGCTTAAAAAAAATTACCGTTAGACTTATTGGGGTGACATTGGTTAGCAAGAATTACATAGTTTACAGGTGTGCAGTTACTACAGTGCAAGAATTTTGCTTTTAAGGAAAAAGACTAAAAGTGAAAAGTGTTCAGCTTTGCTTTGCAGCAGCCCAGGGGCAGCGAGAGGGGCCCCGCCCAGCCCCCTCCCCAGAACGGCACCGGAGTCGCAGCATCAGGCTGCTAGGGCCTGCGCCTGCATCTGGGAGCAGCTGGGCCGCGCCTTGATTGATTCGTGCGTCTGGGAGCAAGATGGGTCCTCAGGTAATTGCTTCCTCACGTTTCACCGTTTCCTCTTACGAAGGGTTTCCTGGGAATGCTGGGCTTTCAGGGAACCTGGCCACCTACCTGGGCTCACCCACATTTCTGTTGCATAAAGAAACTGGGGCTTGCGAACTCCAGCCCACGGGCTGCTGTCCGTCTTTGGATAGCCCACGAGATAAGAATGGCTCTTAACTTTTGTAAATGGTTGAAATAAAATTCAAGGGAAGAATAATATTTCATAATACATGAAAATGATCTAAAATTAAAATTTCGATGTCCTTAAAGTTTTATTGGAACATTGTTGCTGGTCACAGGGTTTCTGCTAGGAGTAGACTGGCAAATGCTTTCTTTAAAGGGCCAGACAGCAAATATTTTAGGTTTTGCCGGCCTTGTGGTCTGTATCTCAGCTCTGCCATTACAGTGTGAACGCAGCCACAGACAATACAGAAATGAAGGCACAAGGCAGTTACCTCAGGACACACCTTGCTAACTAACAGATGCACAGGATAAATTGAGGAAAGACACAGGTGCTCACAGACACGGTTGGAAGCTATGGCTGCTTGGTGCCGAGAAGCTGAGTGTAATTCCCGGGGAAGGAGCTGCTGCATAAACGAGAGGTTGGCAGCCTCTGCCCATGGGCTGCTGTCTTTGCATAGCCCACGAGGTGAGAATAGTTTTTACGTTTCTAAGGGGTTGAAATAACAGTCGTCAGCTCAGTGCTGATGCTTTCGCTCCCCAACCTGCATTCTCTGCTCTCACCCTACAGTTCTCCCAACTTCTCAAGTGCCTCCTCACCCCATCCGTCCCGTCACCTCCCATAGGCCTTGTGTGCTATGAATCTCCTGTGCTATGAATCTCCACCTCCATGCTCACCAGTGGCTTATCCCTCTCCCCGCACTCTTAGCCCATGGTTAATCTGGCTGTCCTCTTCCAGGCCTCCTCCTATACTCCCTTCTCAGTGGTGGAGGGGCTTGGGGAAGATTCCTCACTCCCCAGGGTCATTTCTAGACTGTCAAAATACAGGTGTCTTCCTTTGTGGTTCGCCTTTTGGTCTTCACATCACCTATCCACACTGGCCTCTTCAAATCCAGGGTACCATAGCCTCCTGTCTGCTCATGGCCACCTGCACACATCTTCATGGTCATGTCCCCATTCTGGCCACCTCCATCACCCTCTACCACTCCACATCCTTCTCCTCTTCCTCCATGATGCCTCAGACCCCCACCCTTTGATGCCCTGGGCCACCTCTTTCTAAATCCCTTGGAGGAATCTCCCACTTCTGAAATCCACACCCCAGGCTCCTTCCTGTCGGATGACATCTCTCAGGTATCTGCTCTCCCCTTTGCTCAAGTCCACGTTCCTCACCCTGATCACCACAGAGAACTTGCTCAATGCTCTGTTGTCCTCTGTCTAACCTCCCATTGAGGCTGCCACACCCAGCCCAGCCCTAGGTCGTCCCACTGTAGCATTTCTTCACCATCACCCACTTCTACGCCTTCTGTTGGTGGAAGCTACAGACCAGGTCTGTGCTGGGGTCCCACTGTATGATTTTAACCTTTCACATGCTATGGCTTAGCAATCTTTTATTCTTTTCTTATATTCCCCAAGGCATTACCCAAATGGCGATTTCATTCTCCTTTAACTCTAGTGCAGTGGTTCCCAAAATTTGCATTTTAGAATAAGCTGCAGGGAGAATGTTTAAAAGTCCTGATGCCCAGGTTGTGTCCCATATCAATTAAATCTGAATGTTTGGAGGTGAGAACCAGATACCAGTATTTGTTGTTGTTTAAGATTGCCAGGTGATTCCAGTGTTCAGCAAAATTTGGAACCATTTCTGTAGTGTTTTTTGGTCCATGCTCACTTTTAAGGAGGCCTTCGATGTTCAGCATTGAGACTAAATACGTCATCAAAGCTTAAATGTCAGGACTGAGCCCAGGACTATCTTTGTCAACATGGCAACTATTCTTTCCAGGAAATTCTTATCTAGGAAGTAAAAGCTGTAAACCAATAAGCAACCACTCTATTTACATATGTCTGGACAAATAGTTGGCTCATCTGGTCAAACAGCTCTCTTCACAGGATGATAGGTTGTTCACCTGGGCAAACAGTTCATTTGCCAAACAACTGTTTACTTATCCAAGAGTTGACCTTTACCTTGCTGCATCCACCAATACTAAACTATCTTGTCATGAATTTTGCTGAGGCTCAATTAGCTCTTCCCATAAAAGACCCACCTTAAACCACTTGAGTCCAGACCCCCAAACTTGTTAAATATCCTTCCCTTAGCTTTGCTTGATTAACAGATTTTTCTGTGATCTTTGGGGGAGTTGGTTTTTGATAATATAACTTCACTGGCCCTTTATCTGCACCCTCATGTTACTCCTTCAGTCTAGGAGGAAGGTTTCTGACTTCAGTCATATGAGTCCCACCCTTTCCTCTAAATCCTGAACCCCAGTCATTCTCTCCTTTGGAACCTTCCTCTCTGTCTAGAAAAACCACCTTGTGTTTATCTTTACCCACATACTCATAACAGTACTTCTGATACCAGATGTGTGGGTTTTCCATTCGCCAAGTGACACCAACTGGGTGTCTGTGACACCAACTGGGGTCCTCTAATTCAATTCAATTCTGACACTATTTACCTGGAGTTAACCTCAGATCTCACAGGGTAAGGGCTCAGTCCCATAAGACTTCCCCCACTTCAGGCACCAATTGCAAGTCTCAGGTTATCACCTGTATTTCTGACCCACTGGCTATAACTCAGGATTCCCATAACCCCTTCTTTGGGTTTGGTATTCATTTTGCTAGAATGGATCACAGAATTCAGGGAAACCCATACTTACATTTACTGCTTTATTATGAAGGATGTAATAAAGGATGCAGATGGACAGCATGCTGCACACATAGGGTGAGGTGTGTGGGAAGGGGAGTGGAGCTCCTATGCCCTCGCTGGATGCACCACTATTCCAGCACCTCCACGTGTTCACCAACCCAGAAGCTCTTCGAATTCAGTACTTCTGGGATTTTTATAAAGGTTTTATGACATAGTCATGATCCGTTATTAACTCGGTCTCCAGTCCCTCTCCTTATCCTGGTGGGTGAGGTGGAAAGTTCCAGGCTTCCCATCCTGGCTTAGGCTTTCTGGTGACCGGTCCTCATCCTGAAACTATCAGGAGCCCACCAGTCACCTCATTAGAGCAAAAGACTTTCCAAGGGAGCTTGGAAGTTCCAAAGGATTTAGGAACTCTGTGTCAGGAAACAGGCAAAGACCAAACATTAGAACAAGAGATACTCCTAGGGTTCTTATGACTCAGGAAATTAGGAGGTCAGACAATTAATTTCTTAAACTCATCCTAGAAAAAGTGCTACGTACCTCATTGCTGACTATCACTACGGTCACCTTCGGAGTACTGCCCTTGGGAAGCTATGCACCGATGCCAGCGCCTAGTCCACCCTTCAAAGCACTTTTGGAACTCTTTTTCTGGAATAGCTATTAGAGCTGTCATCATACCCCAAATCTGACAATTAAGTTCATAAACTTGCCACCGTGAGCTTACGTTGGCAGCACT
>PVJL010000438.1:128909-197584 GCA_004026885.1 Lyroderma lyra
GATAATTCAAAATGGCAGGAAATACAGAACCGATAACCCAGACGCTGTGTGCTTTTTGCATTGGGGAGGATTTCACAGAATGTGCCATTATGCATCGAAATGACTACTAATTTCTGACATTGGGAAACAGCACACTGATGATTGATGTACATAAGTACAGTAAAAAAAACAGTGACACAGGAAACTCTGACTTAACTTCATCCTGACAAATTCTACAGTTTTCACGGTTACCTTCGGAAAGACAGGCTTCGCTGGGACTTTTCATCACAACGTGCTCGTAGTCGGCAGTTTGAACGGGCAGGGCTCACTTGGGGGTTGGTTGCTTGAAACTAACATGCTGTTTGTCTGTGGAGAATCGTCCTGTTGGAGAGCGCAGGGCAGGCTGGACAATGGGGTCCTCGTTGTAAGTGAGCCGCAGCGCTGGGCAGCCTGCAGGCCCCTGGGAGGGTGGATCCCATAAAGTGACTGGCCTCTGGTCTGCAGTTAGACAGAGGGGCTTGAAGGAAGGGTGGGGGGCGTTCTCTGGTGGGAGGAATGAGGGCTCCCTTTACAGAGTGTAAAGGATGGGGCAACTGAAGGGTAAGGGAGTTCTCCTGCTGAGTGTCTACACATGCGTGCTATTAGGGATTAGAGAAACCCAAGTGGGACTGCCCCCATTTGCTAAGGGGTGCCCTGTCTGTTGTGTTAACCTCGGACGCAAGTTTTCAGAGCACAGGGGCTATGCTTCTGGCTCTGCAGTCACACAGATGGTTACCTGCTGTGTGACTTTGGACTGGTCACTAGAACATGCTGTGTCTTCCTGTCCTCATTTGTAAAACACAGATGATAATGATACCGTTTGTTTGACAAGGTTGTTGTAAGGATTCAATGAGATGATGCATGGAAAGCATTTGACACACTGAGTGTTTAACACATTGCGTACCTCATAGAAATCTCTATGCGCATTCAAAGACTATTCAAATGACCAAAATACAGTGTAACTGCAATGCTTTATGGGTTTGTGCAATTATATGGTTTTTCATAGATTGACCTGCACGGTTTCCACCAATGAGATCGCTTCATTCGGTGTGGACAAGACAGTGTGTTGACATCTAAGGTCCATAACAGATGGCGCAGGAAAAACGAGTAAACTTGTGAGCGGTAAGAAAAGTGTGTTAATATATGTTAGGTAGTACTTTAACTAATCCCGGAGGGACCTTAGTTAAATGATTCATAGTCTTTTTGAAAAAGAAAATGATCTGCCAGAGCTTGGTTACATGACTAATACTTTCTGCCATTAGGAAACAGTGCACTGATGATCAGTTTACATAAGTACAGTGAAAAGTGGTTGATCCTCTAGCACTGTAAGAAGTATGAAGAGGACTTGAGTGCTTGTAGGAAAGTCCAGCTGCTTTCTTATGTGAACTGGTGACCTGCATCTCAAAATCTTAACAAAACCTCCCACCGATTGAAAATCTGATTAGAGGCGTGCTCCGTAGGAATTTAGGAATTCTGGAGACAATACATACAGGAAAAACTTCCATAATAATTCGTGATATAAAAGGATGCTTATTGTTATAATGCTTATTTCCTTCCATATGACTGCTATTTGAACGTAATAGGATTTTAAAACAAACACAAAGCAAAAACAAGCCCGGTCTAATAGTGCAACGAAAATGCCTAAAATATACTGTCATATGTTTTGGTCTTTTGACAGTCTGAATTGCTGAAAATTCTCAGGAGTGTGGCTTTTGCCTTTGTTGTGATGGGTAAATATAGATAATGCACTGCCCCTCTGGGCTTCCGAAGTGCTTTGAACGTCTTACCGCTGTTTGGCTCTGACATGGGGTTTCCCAGGGCTCCCATGGTGTGTGAGCAAAGCAATCTTGGGTATGTGGCACTCGGCACGTATATGCGGACTGTCTCCAGTGTCACCTGGAGAACACACTGAGGAAGGATTCCCCGGGGGTTTGGAGCCCTTCGCTGTGGGCGCTTCTGACTTCCGGCTGGGAGGTGACTTGCACGGCGCGGGGGATGGAAACAGGATGGAGAAAAGCGAGGGGAGCTGTTCAGCTGGGCTGTCCAGAGAGGGGTCCGCCTGAGTGGCAGCCATGTGTACAGACACACGAATGAAGGGATCCTAGTAATATCTCTAGGAAGAATATTCTGGGCTGCGGGAGGAGGGCGTGTAAAGAACCTGAGGAGGGGTAGGATCGGCGCATTCACGAAACAGCAAGAGGGCCTGTCGGCTGAGGCGCTGCGAAGTGGGGAGCATTGGAAATGGGGTCCGCCAGGAAGTGGGAGACACATCCTGGAGGACACGCCAGGTCAAGGTCAGGGCTTTGGGCCTGTTCTATGTGTGACAGGAGGAGGTGGGGCAGGCTGATTTCAGGTTTAAAGGACTGTGGCTCCTGTCATGTGGAGAAGACACTGGGGGACAGGCAGGAAGCAGGGAGACACCTGAGCAGCTGCTGCACAGGCTCTGGAGAGGTAACCCAACTCGGATAAGCCTGGGAGGGGCAGAAGAATAACAACAGCACCATTTAGAGATTGAGCCAACAGCATTTGCCAGTGAATTGTATGTAACTTTGAGAAAAAGAGAAGATGAAGAATGACTCCAAGACCTTTTTACCTGATTAAGTGAAAGTTTCCCAAGGGAGGAGCAGGTTTAGTGACGGGAAATGAAAGATTTGGTCACCCTTTTGCCTTTTTTTGTTAAAGAGACCTAGTTGGCACTCTGTTATTCTGTCACATATGTCCGTGGTAGCTAATAATGGGAACTGGCATTCTTTTTAAAAAATGATCATTAATATTTATTAATTACATAACACAATGACTGATACTGCAGATACCAAACAAGGGTTAATTATTATTATGAGCTGCTACTTTTTTTTTTTACTAAGCTTAGCTGGGTGACTCCTGGTTGTTTTTCCCTGGCAGTCGCAGTGAGACACCTGGGACTCACTCAGATGGCCAGCAGTAGATGCTGGCCATTTGCTGGGAGCTCAATGGGCGCTTTCACTGGCAGTGCCATCTCCTGTTGCTTGGCCTCCTTTCAGCAGGGCAGCTGGGTTCCAAGAGGGAGTATTCCAGGCAGTTGCATTCCAAGAGAGCCAGGGGAACTTCCAAGGATTCATATGACCTAGCTCTGTAAGCACCCAGATGTTACTTCTGCTGTGTTTTACTGGTCAAACAAGCCATGAAGCCCAGCCTGTATCCACAGGAAGGGCTGTAGGATTTCATCTCTTGGTGCAGGGCACAGCCTGAATGGACAGGGAGTGAAGGAACTGTTGGCAGCCATCTTTGGGCATCATGTATCACTGAGGCTCTCAGTTTCAGATATGCAGGTCTGGAAGTATGGGTCTCTGGAGACTGGGCAGCAAAGTACTCTTCAGAGATCTTTGTTTAGATCGTTAGATTAGAAACAAATTGCCTTCCTGACTTCTTTTAGAAGTGATCTGCTTGGAACTATGTTATTCTGTTAGATATGTCTGTGGTAGCTAGTAAATGAACTGCATTCTTTTTAAAAAATCATCATTAATATTTATTACTTAACACAATGCCTGATACTCTAAACAGATAATAAATGTTAATTATTATTATGAGCTGTTACATTTTTAAAAACTCTTCCTTATTCACGTTCTTTCTAACCTGGATAGATGTTCCATGCTGTGTTGCTGTGGTGTGCACTGGGATGATTATTTTTGATGCTAAAAACAATTCAGATGGCGCATTCTTGCATCATTATTAATGTGTGTATCATTTCTCAACCTGGAGTCTTCTGACATATTTCCTGAGTCCCCCAAATCTATGAGGACTGTCTGGAAAAAATCCAGCCATAACTGCCTCTATTTTTCATATGACATGGCCGGATACTTTTCAGATAGCCCTTGTATAGGAATTAAACATTTTTGTATTTTTGTATTTATGATCATCTTAAAGTAATATGAACACATTCTGGAAGTCCCAGGCTACCTCCCTTAATTGAAGTAATCTGTGCAATTTCATAGGAGCACTTGCATTGAATGTATTTGTGTTAGTGCCAAGTATGGTCAAATTACATTACAACATGCAGTATAGGGTTGTTTCATTCTGTAGAGAAAGATAGTGGGAGAATGGAATGTCCCATATCATGGGCATATGAAGCTGCACAGACCCCAGAGCTGGCCATCAGTACGTATTCATAAAGTCAGGGGTTATGTTGGGAAATTTTGTCTTTGTATACAGAAATTAGCAATGGTTAGATCGTGGTAAATGCAGTTGTGAAAAACAATATTTTTATTAAACAGCATTTTAAAATATAAATATTGTATCTTAAAGTGTGCTAATTAGCCTTTCAAGATAACAGATTCATATTTAAAGAGAGCTTGTTTTTTGAAAAGATAAGCAATAATGCTTTAAGTGATGGTCTAAGTTAAACAATGAAATAAAACGTATCAATGCATATCCTACTGGTAAAGCAAACATTGGCAATTTAGTGCCAGCAAATGACATCACCCATTAGAGTAATGGATGATGGTTTTTAGTTTTGTGGCTTAGTATTTAATTTATAAACTTGATTTAGTGGTAGATTTGCATAACAGCTATGAGCATAAAGCATTTACCCTTCATTCACCTTAAAGAAGTATTATACTCAAACCGATTTTAGTCAACATCAATCATTTATAATATTTTTCCTTTAAAGGATTGCTTCATTACCATGTTTAAGAAACACTGACTTGATCAATAAGCTCCTATAAATCCAAGAAACAGTTTCATCATATTCTAAGAAAAAGGTAAAGAAAAAACCACGATAGGGCCCATTTCTTCCTCCTGCAGATGCTTATAGGCTTGTAAAATTCTGGGTCCTGTTATTTTTTTGTTGCTGCTATTTATTTTTAAGAGATTTTTTGTTCACTTGTCCTGTCTTTCTAAACAAAGAAGAAATTTGAACATGCATCTCTAAGTGTAAGATTTTCAGGAGAAATTTGCTCCTTGTGCTTTAATTATACCAAGATCCTTTCAGTTTTAAGAACATATCAAGCTTTTTGCCACCTCAGCACCTTTGTACTTGCTGTATCTTCTGTCTGGTCTAGAGTACCTTCCTTTGGCTTTTGTTTTTTATGGCTCATCCTGTTTAAATGATGTTTCTTCCTCAGAATGCCTTCCCATGGTCACCTCTGTCTGAAGGAGATTCCTCTTACTTGACCTCATCATCTTCTTTCTTTCCCTCATGAAGATCCTTACTTTCAAGGTCTCCCATGATTTAAAATGTTTATTTTACTGGTCCACTGCCTGCCTCCCCCAGTAGACTGTAAATTATAGGAGGAAAGGCTGCATTGTCTCTCTTTCTGACCACTGTAGGATATAGCACACTGTATGGCACACAGTAGGGACCCAATCAGCACTGACTAAATTTGGAACTATGGTAAGTGTTACTTTTATGACTTACTGTATTCCTGGCAATGCTTTCATCTAGGGAGTCATTGTGAACTTACTGAGAACTTATTCAATGGTGAAAACCATTCAGTGAGTGACTTAAAGAAACCAGTAGAAGGTCTAGGTGTATTGGCTGAATTGAGTTGTGCAAAGCAATCAAAAATAGGAATCAATTCCCCAATACAGTGTAACTTTGCTATTTGAGGTACACATATTCTCTTGTTGTCCAGATTGCCATGGGTTGTCTTTCCCCATGGTTTGATGAGGAGGTAAGAGGGAAATACTGATCTTCTAAGGCCCTGTTCCATCAGACCATGGCCAGGACCACTGCCTCAGTCAGGATGAGAACTATGCAAATTGATGCTCAATTAATGGAGTCAGTGACAAAATAATGACTAGTTTTTAAACCTTGGGTTTTTAATCCATTCATCTCAAAACTCTGTTGAATTATATGCCAGGTAATTACAATTTTTCATTAACTCTACTATGTACATTTCCCCCACCCTGTAATACCTCTGAAATTGAGATGTGCCTTAACAATTTATGTCACATCCTAGTTTACTTGGCCTTTTTCTTTTTAAATGACACATAAAACAATGTGCATCTAACAAGTAGTGGCTTTGGAGTTAATAAAATAAGGTAACTCCCTTTTATTTCTTTGGCTAATATTAATTTGTTAAGTGAAGGAACACAGAAGCACTTTGCTAAGAGTAGGGCACTGTAGTAGCGTTTCAGCAAAAGAAATGGCTACCAACCATTTTTATGCATCCACGATGCTCTTCCAGCCAAGGGGTGGAGCCTGCTTCCCCTCTGCCAGAATCTGGGTTCACCCTGTGATTTACTTTGATCAGTAGAGTTTAGGAGAAGTAACACTGTGTGACTTCTGGGTTATAAGAGGACTTCTAGTTTCTTTGGAGAACCAGTGCCTCAATGTAAGTATGACCACTGACGGATAAGAGGCCACATTGTAGGGGGAGGGGGGGTTACTTAAAAGGGAAGAACAGTACTGAAGTCATCAGCCAGCACTTACCCCCTGAGCACATGCGTGAGGCCGTCTTGCATGTTTCAGCCCCAGCTGACCTGCCTCAGACAACACCGTGGGAACCAGAGGTGAGCCATCCCCACAGAGCCTTGTCTGACTTCCTGACCCACAGAATCATGAACAAGACAGTGGTTTTTGTTTGAAGCCCCTAAATATCAGGGTGCTTTGTTATTATACATAGTAATATATAACTGAGACAGGAATAGAGTTAGAATTTAAGTCCTATAAACTGTTTTCTCAGTTTCCCTTATTTGGAACAAATGCTCTTCCTCAAATAAAGAAATGTCCTTCGCAGATATGAGACTTAGAAAAATTGACCAAGTTTCTCCCAGTTCAGATTTCCTGGCATGGATAACAAAACAATCTACGAAGTTAATTAGGTACTGTGAGAAGTCACAATTCAAAACCAAATCCTCCTGGCCTCTTCATTTCCTCAAATCACCTGCCCACTCAGAATTGTTTCTACTCGATGTGGTGGTGCTTCATTGAGTGTCTGGGGCTCTTAAAAAATGTTTTCCCACATGCACCTAGTGGGTTATCTCCAGGGAATCACCTGTAAAAATGTTGAATGCTTCCAAATGAGAAAGGATTGCCAGGCCATGGCAGTTCCATACAAGAACAAACTTTGAGTGACAACTGTTGTTTGAGACCATGATTAGTCAGAGAGAGTGACCTGACTAGTCAGAGTGGATCTGACAGACCTCAGAACTACTGGGACACCAGACGTGTCCCCTGAAGCAACAACCAGGGGGAATCGTGGAGGCATAGTTTCTGAAAACTGCCACTCAGAATGCCTGACCCTGCTGACCAAGCAGGATATCCTCAGGGTGTGCAGTTTCTCAATAGGAAGTATGAAAATTAGGAGCATTGCAAAAGGGAGGACAAGAACTCAGAAAGATTAATATCCGGTGAAGTGTGAAAGGAAAATTTAAGCTACTTACTTTGCAGTAACAATCTCAGAAGGGAAAGCTATTTTGATAACCAAGTGTAGAAAGTTAACATTTGAACTGAATGAAACTGTTGGGTCATAAGCCAGGAATGTGCATGAATTCATTAATCTGGCTTTCCTCAGTTTATTTTCTATTTCAGAAGAAATTTTCCTCTATTGCTCCATGAAATATGAGTGTATGTGTGTTTATACTTTAAAATAAACCACATTATCTATTAAGGTCCTATTATTCCTTTTCTACAACTTAATCCACGAGTGCCACCCAATAATTGTAGTTGTTTTAACAGCTCTTTAAACATAAACGGTACTTTTTCTCTTTGTGTCTGCCTGATTTTATTGAGATACTAAAATTGAGAATGAACTATCTTCTGCAGCCTTTGGCACAGAGATCTTCTCCAGCGTCTAGCTGGGGTTCTAAAACTTTCCATGATTCCAAATCAATTTGTCATCCCAAAAAACCTAAACAGACAGTTCTGCTCCATATGGAATCTGTTTGGACAGCAATTTACTGAGGTACACAATGAAGACAAGGATCAGTACCATCCTTATTATATACTTAACTTTGGATTGCTACATAACATCCTGGAGAGATGTTAACCTCCGCAAAAACCATGAAATACTTGGTTCGTTACTAAGAAAAAGCCAACCATAAACAAAAGAAGAGTGTGGTGTCAGAAAGGATCAGCCTGGCAGATATTACCATGAATTTAATGATTTTCAGTGAAGCAGAAAGAAAAATATTCTTTCCCTAGGAGTGCAAAAACACATTGTCATCTTGTCGTCGTTGCAAAGACACATCGATTGACACTCAGTTGGCAACACCCTACTGAGGTCTACTAGACTTTTCTCTAGACCTAGGCTGACCAGATGTACCATTTTTAATGGGACAGAAAATGATGGTACCATCCCATTTCAAACAGTGCATACGGTCAGCCTAGTCTCACTGGGCTAAATTCAGTGTGTCAGTAGGCTGATCAGATGTACCGCTTGGAATGGGACAGTATCACTGTTTTCTGTCCCACTTAAACTTGTACGTCTGGTCAGCCTATCTAGACGCCATCAGCCAACCTGGGGTGACATACCAGATCTTACAGGCCATGTATTAAACATCCTCTTTGTAGCTAGAAGAACCACTATTGGTTTTTCTTCAAATAAATCTAGAAATAACATTTTACTCTTTCTTCTAGCAAAGGGAGTAGGGGAATTCACAGCAAATCAGAGACCCAAAGTTGAGTTTCCTGGGACACTCGTCACCTTTCTCTCTTGACAGGAATAACTTAAAGTAGCTTTGGGGGTGGGAGTGTGAGAGGTCCTCGTGACTTCCCCCCAGTCCCCAACATTTCCCCTCACATCACCTGAGCATTTTCACTTCTCTGTGACTCTCTGCTGAAGGACCACCAATCAAGCCTACTTCTAAAGATGCAAATGGCCCTGGCAAAGGAGGGGGTGTGGTGGGAACACCGATCCCATCCTAAGGCTAGGCACAAAGAAGAGACGGGGCAGGGCCCAGTGACGTGTACTGGAAGCTGGGAGGTTGGGTGTGCCCGGAGCATCGATCTCGCTGGGCCTCCTCGGTGAGGTGCCAGAGTTTGGACAGTGAGGCTGAGGACAAGGCAGCTGAGGTGGGGGATGACATCGGGGAAGTCATGGACCTGAACCACAGGACAGGGCAGTGGGGAACACTGGGGATTCGGGGAGAGGGACCTTCCGAGGTGGCCAAGGGCACAAAGGGTTGGTGGAGGGGGGCCTTTGCAGGTAAGTATGGTCTAGGGTCAGCCCTATTTTCAGGAAGAGAGTGAGAGCGTGTGCTCTTCCTTCTTCCTCTTCCCTGCTGTTTCCAGAGTCTAAGACGGGGTGGGGGGGGGTGGGGGTGGGGTCCAATCTTCTGGCTTCTCTGGGCCACTCAGAAGAAGAACTGTCTTGGGCCACACATAAAATACACCAACACTAATGATTCCTGATGAGCTAAAAAAAAAAAAAAAAAAAAAAAGGGCCTGTGCATAATTTTTGTAATATTTTAAGAAAGTTTACGAATTTGTGTTGGGCCACATTCAAAGCTGTCCTGGGCCCCGCGGCTTGTGGGCCTGTAGGTTGGACAAGCTCGGCCTAAGACCTAGGCTAGAACTGTTGGTCTCAAGACTTAACTTCATAGTGAGCTTTGGTAGCCTTTTTGTCATGTGTGGACTGGTCCCTTCAGACTCAGTCATCCTCGTTAACACTATTCACATGATGTCTACCAGTCACAGCCTTAGAGAAACAACTTGTGGGTTGCTTTCAAGGTGAGACTGTCTACCTCAGCTATGATTTGAGAGGGTCAGTGTCTCGTGCCTATACCCAGAGTCTTGTTAGGGTCAAGCCTCCTTGGTCAGCGTAGAGAGCCACAGTATGCTAATCAGGGTTGGGCTTGAAACAGTTGAGCAATGAACCAGTGTCTTTTATCTTCCTTTGCATTGTCAGTGGTCACCGTGATTCATATGACATAGTTCCTCGAAAGACCAAGAAAAAAAGACAAGGCAGCAGAACAAAATTCACAAAAGACTTCCTATTGCCTATGGTTTGTGAATGCGTATTTTAATATTATTTAAGTGTGTAACTAAGAGTGGGTCTTCAGGGTTGAAAGCATAAAAAAAAATGGTAATTAAATATAGGTCTTGGGTGATTATAATGGTTTCTAATGTAGTGTATTTTTCAAACTAACTTTCTCACTGCAAACAAAATAAAAGATAGTGACTTCTAGCCGAAGCTGACTCCTCAAATGTGGAAGTAAAAAGAGTGAAGATTTTATAGGCATGTACATGATATAGAGAAATTGAAAATATTTTTAATACTATGGATTAAAATCCTGAGGTTTGACTCTCCTTGTAACAGAATAGTTAGTAAAGGAGATCCAAACAGCATGTCACAAGATAACATCACTAGTCCAGTGGTTCTCAATGTGTGACCAGAAGGTCCCTGGGGAGCCAAGAGTTCTTTTCAAGAGAACAAAAAAGTCTTCCTATTCCAACACATATCTGTAAAAGGCTGGATTTTCTTCATATGCTTCAGGTAAAACAGTGTCAAACTGAATGCAGAAGGAGTTAGGAGATTCTAGCTGTCTTCTCCAAGTCCAGACATCAAATACATTTCCAAAAACATAACACAATGACAGTCTTCTTACCACATGTTTTTTGGTAGAGGAAATGTAATTAATTCTCATGAAAAAATGTTAGTTATGTTAACATGTAAAGGTTTAGTTATTATACTGAATGAACACATGTTACAAAAATTTCTTGGTTTTAATTTCTAATGTGGTAAATATGAATAGATAAAAACCACAAAACCACATAAGCAGAAGCTGTCGTCAATCATTTTCAACACTGGAAAAGAGTCCTGATACTAAGAGGTTTGAGAATTGCTGCACGAATCCTGTCTGTGTTTCCTCAAGTTCATTGTGAGGCGTGTCCAACCTGCGGCCCAGGACGGCTTTGAATGTGGCCCAACACAAATTTGTAAACTTTCTTAAAACACTATGAGATTTTTTTTTTGCAACCTGTTTTTTTTGTTATTGTTTTTATTTTGTTTTAGCTTATCAGCTATCGTTAGTGTTAGTGTATTTTATGTGTGGCCCAAGACAATTCTTCTTCCATTGTGGCCCACTTTCCAATTTCCCTCCAACAGTATTCTCACACACAAGGGTAACACAAAAATATTTAGCAACCGGTATGATGTGGAAATCCATCCACCAAAGTGTTCGCACCACCAGTAAGTAAGGATTGTGGCTGAAAGCAACAGGTTCCAGACACCCCGACCCTCCCGTACCATACCCCCTACACCCCACCGTCCACCCTGACCTGTCTCTGAGCTTCTGGGCCCTCCCACTTGTAAATTCCTTCTGCTTCTGGGAATATGAGCATTCCCTCTCCGGTCCATTCTGCTCACCGGTGAATCCTCAGACTTTGTCCAGTGCCTGGCACCTTGTCAGGGTTCTGTACCTGAGCCCATGTTTACCTGTCCTGAGTGCAAACACTTTGCCTCACCTAGCAGTGTCCCTTCATCCAGTTGGAGCAACATGAGGTAGGGCTTCCCTGCAGTGACAAGAAGAGGACAAGTCGCTGGCCACTTTCATCACCATCATAATTTGCCCTGAAAGATGGAGATTCAGGTGGTCTAAGGCTGTGCAGTGTCTTAAACATCTGGATCAGATTTGTTTCGGCTTAATGAATGGGTGAGAGCCCCCAGGTCTTAGCTTAACCAAAGCACTTGAACCAGTGTAATTCAAACCTAGCTAGCACTCGCATAGAGCACAGTGGAGCATGCTTCTCGCCAGCAATGCGTGGAATGTACTTAGATGTCCTTTCTGGTGGGATGAGATTACGAGAATTAGGAAAACCAGATGCAGGGGATTTCCGAAGGTCTGGGGCTATGTCGATGGCTGCCAGTTCTGCAGACTTAGTGGGGGGCCCCCTGGCACGTGTACTTCCCCTCTGACTTGCTGTAATGGGCTGATTTGTGTTCCCTTCCCCGCCCAAATTCATAGGTTGATGTCCTGGTACCTCAGAATGTGACTTTGTTTGAAGACAGGTCCCTTTAGAGGAGGGATGTGCAACTAGTGGCCCAGGACCGCTTGGAATGCGGCCCCACACAAATTTTTAACACATTATGAGATTTCTTTGTGGCCTTTTTTTTTTAAAGCTCATCAGCTATCGTTAGTGTTAGTGTACTTTTATGTGTGACCCAAGAGAATTCTTCCTCCCCTGTGGCCCAGGGAAGCCCTAAGGTTGGACAGCCCTGACCTAAGGTAATGAAGACAGACATGTATAGGCCGAGGGGAAAGGCCTGGGCCAGATGGGCCCCTCCGCCCCCGGAAGGAATCCCCCTTCACGTCATCTCCCTCACCTCTGGGGCCGTCAGAAGACAGACTTCTGTGGTTTCCGTCACCCGGTGTGTGGCACTTAGTTCCGGCCGCCCGAGCAGACCTGCCGTCAGGTTTCCAGTCGCAGCCCCACGCGTCTCGGGGAAGAGAGCTTGCCCTGGGGGGCGTTCTGGGGCGTTCTGTGTCGGCGTCAGTGAGGCGGCAGAGAGCCACGAGCCTGTGCTGTGTGCGGAGCTCCGCCGCGCCCTCCGCCACGCGCCGCCTCCTGCTCCGCCTCCAGGCCGGAAGGTGCTTCCATCATACACGGGCGCAGGCGTTTGGGCGCCTTAGGGGGGGAGCCAGGGAGCACGGACTGGCACTGAGGTGCATCAGAAAATACGGTCAATGTTTAAATTTTTAAAACATTTATTGCAGTTAAAGGCACGTTGCCATTCACCCCCACCCCGAGACTCCCCCTCGCTTTGAACGCACGTGGCCCATCGCTCTTGCCCTTCCCGAAGCAGTTCCGGAAGTCCTCCTTCCTGAGGGTCTTCGGTGGCGCTGTCATGGCGGCCTCGATGTCCTCAATCGATTCAAAACGTTTACCTTTCACGGTCATTTTGACTTTGGGGAGAGGCACCCGTCACACGGTGCCCGAACTGGTGAATTAGGTGGATGAGGACACACGGGGATATTTTTATTTGACAGAAATTGCTGAACCGGAAGTGATGGGTGACCTGAATGGCTTCAGGACATTGAGGCGGCTGTGACAGCCCAACTAAAGACCTCACGAAAGAGGACTTCTACAACTGCTTCAGAAAGTGGCGAGAGTGATGGGGTAAGTGTGTTCAAAGTGAGGGGGAGTATTTTGAGGGAGATTAATGGCAATGCGTCTTTTCCTGTAACAATTTTTTAAAATGTAAACATTCACTGAATTTTTTTCAATCACACCTCATCATGAAAACCAGGTCCCTGCAACCTCAACAAGCCCTCATTTGGGAATCTCCTTCGTAGAAACGTCTGCTCTTCAGCCCTGACCCCAGTGTACATTGGTTCCACGCATCTTGTGCCATCTAGGCCATCTCTAATCTGCAACAGTGTGAAGCCACTCAGAGCTCTGGTGTCCTTACTGACCCCGGCATGCCCCGATTCAAACTCATCCCCTTCCACTGTCCTCAGACCCTCTTCCGCCCCACCGACTTCCTCTGTATCTTCCTTCTTTCATCACATGCTGCCCAGAGAGTCATCTTAGCCACTCTCTCCGGGCGCTTCTGCTACCTCTGCTCTGTTGCCAAATCTCATGGATTGCTCCTCCCGATATTCTCTCACTCTGCCTTTTCTCACATGTCCACTAGCAGCACCGTTGGTCAGGCCATTGGTGCTCCCTGTGTGGACAGTGGGGGACACTGTTTGGGAACCAGGGATATTTTGATTTGGGGGCACCTGGAAGGAAAGGGTAAAGGATATGGGGAGGCCTAGGGAGGAATGAGGTGAGAGTCAAGGTTGGGCTGTGAATTGGGAATCAGGTACGCCTAATGGTGTGTGTGGGGGTGTGTGTTGGTGAACGAGGGGTAGGGTGGAGGCCACACTCGTGCACGTATTTTATGGTAATAAAAAAAGTTTAATAGTTTTTTGGGGGGGGTGGGATTGCAAATTGGTACGAATGTCAGAATGTCAACAACTACCACAGATGTTTGTATCAGACTGTCATGGATCATGGCAGAAGCTCCCTCCTTGTTGCTTGAATTTCCTTCCTCTAATATTGCACATACTATAGTACTATCATATTTTAATATGTAATTTTGGTTAAACACACCATTTCATTTGTTCATATAGTTAACATACATTTACCGAAAGTATTTCTCAATGTTGACATTTGGTAGGAAACAAAATTGACTGAGTCCTTGTTATTTTTCTGCCATCCTTGCTAATAATTCCTGCCCCAAATAATATTTTTAAGTTGGCTATTAAAGTTAGTCACCCATTTTTGTATATACATAAACATACATGTGTGTACGTACTGCAAATACATTACTAAAACCCCAGAGATAGATTTTTAACTCATTTATTGTAATCAACATGAAGGTATTAAACAGTAAAGCTACTCAGTGATTACTGAGGTGATGAACACTGTGTAAGTATCAGCCTTTGATGGCTTTTTAATTTACAGGATGAAATGGACAAAATAGGGGGACATTCTCAAAATTGTGGGCATTAATCCCCTCGGTCATCCCCTACTTCTGCTTTCTCTGTTTTCCTCCTTCAGTTTCAGACTTGAGAACTTGGAAGTTCATGGGGGAGGACAAACTCAGTTGGTTTGGTTTGGTATTCTCCCTCTGTACAGTTGGAATACAAATAGCGTTCAATGTTTAATTTTGCAAGGCAAAGCAATCAGCCCTGTGTCCCTCCTCTGCCAGTGCTGCTGACTCAGGTCCCTCCAAGCCCCAGTGATGTACGCAGTTCCCCTCGCCTCTCATCCCCATAGGAGGAAACCTCCTCTCAGTTTGTTTTCCTCTTAGGTAATAACTGTAGGTTTTCAGAGAAGTCGATCAGTTCAAAATACCACATGACATTTGAGAAACAAGAAGGTTATCACACAGACCTCACCGATTGGGCAGAGATAATGCTTTATAAACTGCTGAGTATTTTCTACAGTTAAATCACCTAAGTCCTATGTTTGGCCCCTGTTGGGCAAGTGTGAAAATGAATGCCATCTGTGAGTCAGTGCCCAATGCATCACACCCCAAGTGTCTTTTGGCCATCTGCTTGCTTGTGTAGGCTTGGCAGGGGTCCAAGGGAGGAAGTAGGGGAGGGGTGTGAGGAAACCAGGGGTGGGGGGGTGGGGGGGTGGGAACATGTGCAGTTTTTATTGTCAAGTCTCCTAAAGGGATAAGACTTGTCTGGGCTTGTTTGAAATGGAGAAGTTCTGGTTAGAAAAGCAGGAACTTATCTAGCTTGTCCCCAGGGTCATGGGCTGGAGGGGACAAGAAAGGCATGTCTTTGGTGAAGGTGTCTATATGCACAAACATGTGGAGGCATGTGGACAGAAAGCTGGGTCCCTGGAGACCTAGCTCTCGTCCCAGGAAGCTGGGCCTCTCGGCTTCCCTTCGAGCTCTTGGGCTGCTGGTGCAGCGGTGCATGTGTCAACCTCTATTTCTACACGGCTTTAAAGTCAAAGCTTATTGAAAGAGCATTACCAGGTGCCAGGCCCTGACTTGTGGATTTTGGGGGCATTATCTGGTTTAGTCCTCTTGGGTCACAGGGACGACCCAGCCAGGAGGGCCTCACTGAGCAGGTGACATCTGAGCGAAGTCCTGAAGGAGGTGGGAATAGCCAGCGCCGTGGTCCTAAGGTGGGGGTTGGGGGGGGGTGCCTGGTATGTGGCTGGGGGACAGCTAGGAGGCCAGTGTGGCTGAGAAGAGTGGAAGGTGATGTCAGAGACAAAGGGCCCGAGAGAGAACTTTCCCTTAGTGTGCAATGTGGAGGGCCATGTGGAGACGTGTTGGGAAAGAGTTTGATTGTGGACAGACTTGGAAGCTAACAGATGTTCGAATGGATGGCAGTCAGGTATCAGAGGAGAGGCGTCAAGGATGCCACCATAGTCCTCAGCTGGCACACCTGGAAGGGGGCAGAGGCTGTTATTGCGAGGGAAAGGCTTCCTCTGCAATCTCTGGGGGAGACCAGGCATTCTTTCCGGACCTACCAAGTTTGGGGAGACCAGTAGGTGCCCAGGTGGAGAGGTGGCATTGGGCTGGTGTGTAGGAGAGGGGTCTGGATGGGGGTACCAGTTCGGGAGTCCTCTGCACACAGGTATTCTGGAAGTCCACAGGGCTGGATGGAATCACCACGGTAGTAAGATAGAGAAGCGGACTGAGAGCCGAGCACTGGTTCTTCAGTGTTAAGTGGGCTGACTGGACATCCTGTTTTAAACAGGACAGAAAACAATGGTGCTGTCCTGTTTCAAATGGTACATCTACTCAGCCTACTGACACTTGAGTTTTCTGTCCCGTTTAAAATAGGATGTCCGGTCAGCCTAGCTGTTAAAAGGTTGGGGAGAGGCAGCCAAGGTGACAGAAGGGACAGCCACTGCCCCAGGGGACACAGAGTGCAGGGCCCTGGACACCACCAGAGCACGTGTGTCTAAGAAGGTTCTGGTCTGTCTGATCATCCTCAGGGATAGCACACCCCAAGTGAAAGTCAGGTCTGTGCCTTATTCAGGGTCTAGGAGTCAGGCAGTCAGGCATGAGTCAGGCAAAACAGTTTTAATGAAGCCAAAGAGCTGCTCTTTGCTCTCCTCTTTCATCAGTTTGCTCAACAGGGTTCTGGAGCCGGTGAGTTCAGTGATGAACGGAGGCGTTGTCAGCTGCATCACTCAGTCATTAACCCACTTGTTCATTTGCCGTCTGCGTGCGGTTTCTGACCAGGCTGGAGTTTGTTTCACAAAACCATTACGGTCTCCGGCTGCCCAAATTCTTGAATCTAAAGATCACTTATGAAATCTTAAGTCATGCTATAGTGCACTCCTACTGCTATTTTATTTTCATTTTCCTAATTTTATAAGAAAAAAAAGATAGAGTTCTCAATGAACAAACTAGAAATTAAAACCAAAGTTCTCCTTGTGTTGACCAATATCATCACCTTTGTTTGCGTCCCAGGAGCATTCTCCGGCCAGCTATGGTCCTTAGCGCCTGCGAGCTGTTCTTACAGTATTTGTAACTTAGAACGGGCCCTCCTTAAAACTGTTTCAACACTCTTTCCTGCATGCTGCTCACACTGCTTGTTTTGGACTGGATCCCAAAGGAGCGGGGTTTGGCCTCATCGCTGTGTGAACTTGCTACAGAGAGAAGCCAAAGTCTGCATTGTGGGGAAACATTGGCAGGAGAATGAAACTACCTGAAGCCTCTCTTCTCAGGGTCCTACAAGGTCAGGGCCTGGGCAAGGCAGATCTGGAGTGCCGAGCCTGGAGTTAGCCCCAAGGTCATGGGCGCCCAGGGAACTCGTGGCTGAGCCTATGGGCGGAGAGGGAGCTGACTGGCTCCGTCCACTCATCCATTCAATGACTCCCCATGTCTCATGGAGTTTGTTTCTGCACAAATTAACAGTATGTTTATTTTATTACACTGAAGAAACTAGACATAGCCTCAGAATGAGAGTTCTGGAGAAAGTAGATGGGAGAAAGTAGATGGGACGACTCAACAATCACTTAGTTGTTGAGTCTGGATGGCTTGGGTTCAAATCCAAGTCCTGGCAAGTGTTATCTTGAGGCGTCTCAGCAGTTTGGGTCTCAGCAGTTTCCTCGGAAGGAGCCATTAGGATATATTCCTTGAGGAGCTCTTGTGAAGGTCACAGATAATATGTGGAAAATACCTGACACAGGGATGCTCACATAGCAGGGACTCAACATATAGCAACGTTATCAGTATTTTGTTTGTTGTAGCAAAGTGTGAGCGACGTAAGTTGCCTACAGGAGGCTTCCTGTGCAGAGACGGAGAACCTGATGAATTGTTCTAGAGGAGAGGTGGTGGATGTTCCATAGCCGGGTAGGCCATTAGTCACCACATTTCACCCCAAGCAGATATTGATCACTGATCACCACCCTCCTTTCATTTAAGGATGCCTTCAGAATTATGGCCCTAGGCCAATACAAATTCACCTGAGTTTGCTTCTGAGACTAACCTCTTACCCTGGTCATCCCAGCAGGAAGGCAAGATGAAGCAATTCAGAAAGCTTTTGTGTGAAGGGATTTGACTGAACGACAGCTCCCAGCAGAGTCTCTAAGGGTCAGATCCTCTAGGTCCATCCGTGTTGTGGCAAACAAGGAATCTAAAAAGACTCATGGAAACAGAGCTCAAACTGTTGGACAGTGGCCAGAGGGGAGGGGGCTGGGGAGAAAACGATGAAGTTAGTGGTCTGATAAGTCTGCACGGTGACAGATGATTACTAGACTTCATGGGGCGATCATATCGTAAGGTATGTAAACATGGAATCACTGCATAATACACGTGACACTAAGAATATGCTGTAGACCGACTGGACGCTAAAAGCAGAGTCTCTAAGCACCACAGGCAGCTTAGACCACAGCAAAGGGCCCTCAGCCAGGAACCCATTTAGAAAGGAGTTTGAAAGGCTCTTGGTTCTCTAGGGAGTCAGCTTCCCCCACATCCCCGGGATGGATGCGGACTTCTCTCCTCCTGCGCTCACCTGCAGCCCAGCCCTGCCTGGACTTTGGGGAGACAAGAAGAGAACAGGGTCATTCTACCTCCCCCCACTTCCTCCTCCAACCACAGCCCCGTGGGCCTCAGAGCTGGGAGTGAGGAAGTGGGATGTGCATCTTCTACCCCTTCTGAAGGAGAAACCCGTGGTATCACAACTGTTCACTGGGGATAACATAGGGTGAAAAGTCTTAGCACCAATCACATCCACCCCCATGCACAGGGCACTGAAATAGAGTGTTGATAAAACAAAACAAAATCCTACCAACCAACCAACCAGCCAGCCAACCTAACCAGCACTCCCTGACAGAGGAAACAGAAGCAGAGGTGAGAGCCAGGCGATTTTTCGTTCCAGATTCCCAATTTGGCCTGTTAGACAAAGGGAGGCTGCTGCCCATACTGGGGGTACATGTTAGGGAAGCCACCCCATGTGTATCTGTTGATGACTCAGCCCATCTCAGATCCTTCGAAAGTGACATTTCCCGACACTTGACTTCTTCCCTGAAATACTTCTCCTTCCAAGACCCAGGAAAGAAAGAACTAAGAGTAAAGCTTGGATTCTAGACAGACCCTGGATGGATCCACCTATTTTCCAAAGTCACAGCCCTGTCAGCAAACCGCCATGATGCTAAAGCATCGGGGTTTTGTGAGGTAGACTTGGAAGGCCGCACACCCGGACTGAGCACAGACAGAGCACGCAAGCTGCTTTCGCTGGATCCAACCAACCTGGGAAGCCCCAGGGTGAGAAGGCAGGAAAGAAGGAACCCTCCAAAACCATGTGAGGAATCCGCAGAGGTCAAACCTGACTCAGGAGGACCGAGGAGATAAAACGTTAATTAAACAAGAATGAGATTAGATAAACTGGTTGTCAATTCATCATGAAAAATAAGAAATTTCCATGACAAAAGCAAACACCTGTGGGTACATACAGATAATAGCACTGGGTGGAGTGATGCCATGGAAGCTCTCAGGGTTATTTCCTAGCATTCTGGATGCCTTCCTTTCATTGAACTAATAATAGCCTCCTGCTCTGTACCAGGAACCACAGGGAGCCTTTTCCATGCATTAGCTCATTGGCTCCCACAATAACCATACACAGGGTGTATTATTGCCCCCCTCTTTCAGATAGCAGAAAAGGCACAGAAAAGTTTAGTAACAACCCCCGCAGAAGGGACTGTAGCTTGACTGAGAACTCAGTCCTGATCCCAAAATCTGGTCTCATAACTGGCTCCCATACAGCTTCTCAATGACAGCAGGTACAGCAGAGAGCACCTTCCCTCAAGTTCTTTCAGTGCCTTGGGGCACCCTTTATATGGCCTCCTCTTCCTCTAGATCTTTGGTTCTCTGTTTTAGGGTGCACTTTTGGGTCATAAAGGGGTTCTATGGAAAGTAACCTCACGGGGTGATCTGATCATAAACTCCTAGCTGGGCAGGTCATGGTGGGTAGCCATGCCCCAGGTCTGTAACATCTTTAGTGAAAGGTTTAAGCCAGCCCTGCCCACTGTCCTTGTGCAGCGTGGCTAATACCTCTGAAATACCGGACGTAACTCCCTTCCAAGGGGGCATTGCCCTCAGGAGAGCACGTAATCTTGTTAGCTATCCTGTAATCCAATCTCTGCCTTGTTTTCTCTCAACTTCCAGTACATTCAAAAGCACAAAAGAAGACGCAAATCTGTTATTCTCCTGAGCATTTGAGATCCTGCTCCCTGGCTTATGTTGTCCATTTGGTTCAAATAAACTATAAAGTTTCTCTACAGCAGGTCTGGGCAGACTTTTTCAGGCAAGGGCTACTTCTAAGTTTCTCCACTGTCATGGGACCACTAGCTGTTTATTTCACTTGCTCAAGTACGTACAGCTGCCTCGATTGTGGAGAGCTGATTCTTGCCGCTAGCAGCTGTACATGAAAAATGTGTTTCTTTTACGTTTAGCTGCCTAGCCGCTAGGCCCTGGTGTCACGGGGCGTTGACTGCGACACTTTTTCGTAATTTAGGTAGTCACCCCCAAATTGCTTGGCAGTCTACCGCTGGACCACAATCGACGCCTGGCCCAGCGCTGCTCTACAGGTTTGGACCTTTCTCACAGCAACAATTCTCACTGTCATCCAGAAGGCTGGGCCACACCGCCAGTGTCTGTCGATTGCCGAGGTTTGGAGTAGAACCAGAGACTTGACATTTCTTACACGTTCCCAGGAAGCTAATGCTGGTGGCCCCGGGGACTACTCTTGACTACCGCTAAGGCTAACCCTGCCTTTCCTTCTTAGAGTGTAGTACTTCAGAGAGGCTGTTTGGACATACTTTGTCTCCTTTTAATCGCAAAATAAACAACAAATCCGATTTTGTTTAATTATCAGTGGTCAAGTTTTTCTCCATCGCAAAAGGAGAGTTGTTTAGCTGTTGTAGAAGCTAAATATGCAGGCCCCACACACCAGCAGCCATTTGTAGGAGCCACATTTCTTCCTGTGTGAAACTGCCCCCTGAGTCCCTGCAGGTGGCTAACACCTGTTCCATTTTAGACTTAGCCTATTAGGAGAGGGGATGTTTCCTGAGTATTTGCAGTTGGCTGGGGCTCAAGTGAAAACGCGTTTGTGCATAAGCTGCCGGAGGCCTGGACTGAATGCGGCTGGCTGAGGGAGGTTGCTTTTCCAGGCCAAGCTGCCCCGAGTGCTGTTAGAATGCTGGGAGGTGAAAACGTCTTCGCCTGCGCCCCCTGCGCTGCGTTCCCTGCTCCGCCGCCGAGCTGGGCAGAGTGCCGCCCACCCTCTAGCTGGCGCTGTCCAGTCACAATAGATGGTGAGCCACACCGGTCAGGTAGTCTTTCCAGTAGCCGCAGGAGAAATGGCTCTCACTCTCCTTTCTCTTTTCCCAGGCTTTGCAGCCTGGTGTTAACTTCGACAGCACATGTGCATTCAGAACAGCCATGCTGCAGGCGCTCAGTAGCCACATGTGGCTAGTGGCCACTGCACAGGACAGTGCGGCTGCCTTGTGTTTGCAACTGCTGCAACACCCGAACCTAGAAAAAGCCAACCTGTGAAAGGCGGAAATGCCCAAAACTTCATGCCCAAGCATCGGTTTATGCTTAAACATATACGTACAGGGAGCCTCAGAACTGACTGGTCTGCCTGTTAAAGATCCGACAGCCTGGTCTGCTTAGTTGGAGTCGGGGGTGGAGGGGCAGGGATCTGCATTTTTAACGAACTCCCAGGGCAATTTTGCAGCATCTGGCCCAGGACTTCCCATAGGAGGACATTTCCAAATCGCCAGACAGAGGAGTCTGAAACCCCATGTGGGGGTCTCAGGCTAGAGGCCACAGGGCCACCAGCATCCAGCTCCTTTTTCTGTCTGTCTAACCGCGTATTTTATTCGTACCTGAAGCCTGATTTGCAAGGGTACGTACTCATAACAGATAAACATTTCCATCATTTGTCGGGGTTAGGTGACCATCCAATTTGTAGAAAAATGCCACTCACATGGCTTTCTTACCTTGCTTTTGTGATTAGGTTTCTCAATGTAAGGAAGACCTGGAGGTAGAGATTTGTGTGCAAGTGCTGCCACCTAGTCATGGAAGATGCTATTGGCACCTGTTAGAGCAACGTGGGCTTGCCCTGGGCTGGTAACAGTGGGTGCATTTTATGCACAGGCTTCTGTGCATTTGATCTGTTGATCATGGCCACTGCAGACATCGTAAAGCAGTGGTTCTCAGATATAGTTCCCGGATCAACGGCAACAGCATCCCCGGGGTACTTGTAGGAAATGCAAATCCTTGGGCCCTGCTGCAGATCTGCTGAATTAGATGGTCTGAGTGTGTGGGTGCAGTAATCTGCGGTTGCACAAGCCTTCCAGGTTATTCTAACACGTGCTAAAGTGTAAGAATCACTGCTGCAGCCTGAAATAAATAGTTCTTGATCTTTTAGAAGCATGTACCATTGCTCTAGGGAAAAAGGCTCAGAGGCACAGACTCGTACATCCAAATTTCTGCAGCCACTTTAAGAGCATTCATAGACCACGTGAAATTGGACTCCTGTCCCGAATCATGTGGAGGTGACAGGGGCATGAGGGGTGGGTGGAGGTAAAGAATGTCTACCCTTCTCATATATGGTGTCAAGAAAGATAGAGTCTCTTGTAAGACCTATGTGCTGGTTAGATTGGGTAGGTTTTAGATTACTGGTAGCCGACACACTGGCTTTGTCTAGATTAGAACCAGATGCTTTGACTCAAGCAAAACCATGTTTTTATTTTTCAACAATAAAAATTATTTTAACAATATTACGATAAACAAAGTTTATAGTAGTTGTGTATAAATGAAACATACTAAATTATCAACAATCCAATAATACAAAGCCTAAAATTTTCATCAGAATAATTAGGAATTCAGTATCACTAGGATGATATACTTTGTTTTAAAATAGTTACTTGTCTTGCTTTCACAGAAACAGTGTCTTTTGGCAGTTTCAATGCTTACTTGCTCCAATATCTCTAATATCCCATTTTCTGTAGAGATAATGGCTCTATTTGACAGTCTTTCTTTGATATTATAACCCTCAGATATAGTATTAACTTGGGTATTTTTGTTAAAAATAAAATTTAATTTTGAGAGACTCTATTTCCCACTGACTCTATTCCCCACTGTCAAGGAAACTATATCCCCCAAATTATAAAAGCACATGTATTAGGAAATTCCTGGTGAATTATTGCTGTAAATATACTGCAATTCCTTAGACAAATGCACATTAGAATTAGAAAGCAATCTAAAGGTTTTGGTCCCTCATACATGGTGAAACTTATCAATATCGCATCTCCTACTATGATTGTAAATTAATTTCAATAACAAAGTTGACATTTGGAAGCGGTGGTATACTACATCATTACAGTAGCTTAGATCTTCTCAATTTTTCTAATCATACACCATCCAGAAAACTGGGATGTCTATCACATTCTTTCAGTATTGTAAACCTTTCTTTTAATAATGAAATTATTATATCTAATGTAGAAAAAATAAATTGATTTTAAAATCTAGTTTGGGATCATGGAAGGCCTGACCAGAAGAATTTCAGCTGGAGAGCTTTCTCTGTTCTTTTTTTTTTTTTTCTTTTAATTGTGGAGCAGTGGTGTCAAAATGAAGAGTTTCTACAGTTTGGTTAGCATCTGTAACAGATGTTTGATAAACATAATCACCAGTTTTTAAAATTCCTTTGATGCTTTCAAGAGCATTATGCACATTGAATTTTGTTTCTGCATCATTTGGCTTGTATCACTAATTTTACTTAATACAGCCTATAAAATTAGCACTGAGTGAATATAATTTAAAGTTGATATTTTTCAGAAGCATACCTCTGGCTTGTATTCTAAAGTCTTTATCAATAAAATCAACACTTTTTTATTTATTTATTTATTTTTGGCATGTGGGTAGTTCCCTGCCTGGGAATCGAACCCAGGCCACAGCGCTGACAGCGCCTGCGCTGAAGCCTTAAGCCTCTACACCATCAGGGAACTCCCTTCAACATTTTTAAGGGAGTATTGCATATTGCTTTTTTAACTCAGCCTTTTCATTGTGCCTTTGAAAATGACCTCAGATTTAGGCTTGGTATTATAAATATGTTTTTAAATGCAATTCTGCATTTCATGTACCTATAAAGGTCTTGGGCAATATTTAAAAACCTCAAAATGTCAAAGGAGATTTTTGCTGCATTATTCACTATCAGGTGAATGCAGAATAAGAAACATAGAATGCCTTAGAAATATTTCAGAGGATTTTCAGTTGCAAGTCATTGTTTTCTACATATATTTACAGCATTATAGTATTCCTGGACCTCAAAGTATGTTTTAAGTAGTTGTAGTTTTTATAAGTGGCCTATTGACAACATGCAATATCCTTTTGTCTACTAGACAACATGTGCAGGGTCAAGTGTACATACAATGGAATCATTGTGTTTGGGGAATGAACAACCTAACGATAATTACTACCTATTCTATAAAATTTGCATCAGGATTTGCATCCAACATAGCTGAATGTTGTTAAAAACATCTCTTATCCAAACTGATTTAATTAATCACATCTTTCATTTTATTTCCTTCTCCAGTTCTATGATCTGTTCCCTAAATAAAGTACTATTTGGACTTGATGATTGTATGCTGCATAAATGTGCTGCTGTAGTGTTACCAATATTTGCTGTGGCCTCTGCCAAATCGGGACAACACCCACGATCGCGGTCGTGCGGGGTGGATAATCCCTGGATCATTAGATGCTGCTGCAGATTGAGTTGTACCCAGTCTGTGCTTGTCAGAAGCTCACTGATGCGGTTTCTTGCTCTCATGTGTCACTGTTTGGCGGCATTGACAATTATGTGTTTTCAAGGGAGATTTCATGTTTGAGTGTGTCCTACCCTGGGTGTGCATTTTCTTTCCATTGCCTTTATGGGGATTCTGGGCTGCCTCCTACCATATCTGACGTTCATCCTCATGCTCCAGGTTTTTATTATCCACAAAGAACTTAAATCAGTGGCAAGACAGACAATTTTGAAGTGGAATAAAATAGCAAGAATCTAGTGTTTTTTTAAATCACCCTTCGTGTAATAAGTTTCTCAAACTTCATGCCCATATTGTCCTTAAGAGAATGGAAATTCCTTTTCAGAGGTGAATAATTTTCAACAAGTACCCCATCCTTTAATACCCAAATTGCATGGTCATGTACCAAGACTAAAGAAAGTACATTCACAGTAACGGGTTCATAGGAGTTTGGTCTCTTCTGCTTCTATCACTGTTCACTATGATGGACACCGAGGTAGAGGGTGCTCGCTATGACTTATGCCTGCCACTCTCCATTAAAACCAGGGCCCTGAGGTTCCTTTCCCTCTGACATCCCCTGTATTTCCCCCAAAGTATATGCAAGTTCCCAAATAATTCTTTTCTTTTCTTTTTTTTTTTTTTTTTTTTTTTTTTTTTCTTTGTATGTGGGTAGTTCCCTGGCTGGGAATTGAATCCAGGCCACAGCATTGACAGCACTGAAGCCTTAGCCACTACACCACCAGGGAACTCCCCAAATAATTCTTCTTCAGTTTCTTCCTCAGCAGTTTTCCATTTTCTGTTTTCTAATCCTAATTTTTAAAATATTTTTTACATCTAGTGTTTTATATTGATATTTGTAATATCTTAATACATCTATTTGTTAATCAAAGTTAGTGTCCATACTGATGAAATTTGTATGCAAATTGCCATGGCATAACTAGTGTATCATTATATGTCCATAGTAATCTCTAGAAAATATTTTTGGAACACTCAATGGATTATCATGGGAAATTATTAGCTATTATCCGGTCATCTATCCCACAATAAAAGTACTAAAAGCTCAATAATGCCATTTAAGTTGAGTAACAAATATCAGGTGACATAAATTGCAAGGTGGCAGGTAAATTTATCAGGCCTCTAATATCAAAGCGCTTGCTTTCTCATTTTAACTTTGTCACTAATTATTCTTATCCATCGGCTGCTTGTTTGGAAGCACAAGTAGAAATAAAGTGCAATAAAAAATAATGTGATGCTAATGCCACAGAGTCCCTCCGTGATGAGACCAGTCACGTGAAGGAATAACCCCGGCAGAACAGGACGCAGGCTGGACGGCCCGGCTCCGGGCAAGCCCTCATCGAGTCTTGTTATTAGGTGGTGGCTCTGAGCTGACACGAACGCCCGGAGGTAGAACATCTCACCGTGAATCACCGCTTAGAATGAGAGGTCAGTGATGGATGGGATCCTGGCTCCCCCATCCTCCCCCCACCCAGTGGTTCTCAAACCATTAGGTGTAGAGTGTAGAGGGCTCGTAAGCACACTTGCCAGCAAGCCCCAGCCAGGCATTTCTGACCCACTTGGTCTGGAATGGAGCCTTAGAATGTATGTTTGTAACAAGTTCCTTGATGATGCCAGTGCAGCTGGCTTGGGGACCTCACTTAGAGAACCATTGCTTTAAAGGCATGACGTAGCTTTCTAGACAATGATGTAGAAAACTTCCCCGGGACACCATCAATTAAAAGATTAAAAGTTTATATTTAAATTAGAAGAATAAATGAAGACTGACAGGTGTGTCTCATCTGCTTATGTAGACAGACACACTATCCATGCTTGGGAAATGGCTAGGAGACAAGGGGCTGGGATGGTTTCTTCCAGGCAGTGGGCAAGGGTCGGAGAGAGACTCACCTATATGGTACATCCGTACACCTTCCGCTGGGGTTCATCCAGCAGTGCTAATCTCTGTGAGGGGAACTGACGTTTCTCTCATTTTAATGTCATTATCATGCCATTTGCATTGCGGTTGCTTGACTCCCCTTGTGAATCTGACACCATGACAGGTTCAGAAGAACATAATAAGGAAGAAAAATTGGGAAACGGAGGGTCCTGCCCAAGGGGAAGAGATGAACGAATCACATCAATAGGACGCCACCAGTTTCCGCCCTGATCGTTTCTTCCTTGGTGCAATTCATTCTCGGATTGCCTCCACGCTCTCCTCCCAAGTGTGTGCTTTTGTTTTCAATAAAGCTCTTACACTTTCCTGGATCTGTCTTGCTCTTAAATTCTTCCTTGTGCGGAGACAAGAACCCAGTCACTGCTAGTCCAGACTGAGTCCTCTCTTGGACATCCCTGTGAACCGCTGGTGACACTGGCAATCATTGCAGGGTTTTATGCAGGTGTAGGCAGCTGCCCTGGATGGAAGAGGCACTGCCTCTGAGGACAAGGCAGATTTAAGGGGAATTGGGAGTTTCAGGATGCTCAGCTTCATCCATGTCTGACCAAATACCCTCATCTCAGAGTAGTCCCACTCCTTTCCCATCACAGCCGTACTTTACAGCAGGGTATCTGATTCATGAGGCCCTCACATTGCCAGTGGAGCCTGAGAATTTGCATTTCTGACAAGTTCCCAGCTGACATGGCGCTGCTGGGGTGGGAAATGCATGTTGAAACTGTCTTGGTTTGAGAGGCCTGGGGGTTTGAATCATTTGTTGCAACCAGGTGTTGGGCGTGGCTCGAAGCCACTTGGGCCTGGGATTACTGGAGATGCAGGATTCTTTCTGAGTGGCCCCGAGGCTTCTGACTCTCCAGATCTGCTCTCAGGTAGACATTCATGGCCTTCAACATCTCCTTTTCCCTCTGCACCCTCTCTAGTGCCATTAGAAAAGTCAACAGACCCTATAATCTCTGTAATTACTATTTCCAGTAAAACGGACCACTCCAAAATAGAATGACTTAAGAAAAACAGTCATTTGCCCACAATTCTGTGGGTCAGCTGGTCACTTCTGTCAGGTCTGGGCAGTTTGACTGGAGCTGGATGGTCTAGATTAGAATGTCATGACTGGGGATGTTGGAGATCGCCCGGGATGGCTGGGGCCTCTCTTCATGTGATCTTGTTCTCCAGGGGGCCAGCCCAGATGTCCTCACATGGTGCCCTAAGACCTGTCAAAAGCAGCAAGAGAAGGCAAGCCACAAATGCACAAGCACTTCTGCAGCTTCTGTTAGTGTCATGTTGGTTAATATCCCTGCAGCCTAAGGAAAACATTAGGTGAAGGCCAGAATCAGGGCAGAGAAATAAACTCTACGCTCTGTTAGGAAGAGCTGCAAATTACAGTTGACCCTTGAACAATGCCAGAGTTAGGGGCACTGACCCCCACGCAGTCAAAAATCTCTGTATGACTTCTAATTCCCCCCAGACTTAACTAATAGCTTACTGTTGATTAGCAGACATTTTGTGTGTTTTATGTATTATATACTGTATTCTTACAGTAAAGTAAGCTAGAGGAAAGAAATATTAAGAAAAACCAGAAGAAAGAGAAAATATATTGACAGTATTTATGGGAAAAAAATTGCATATAAGTGGATCGACACCATTCAAACCAATGTTCAAGGATCAACTATGTTGTGTTTATTTTTGTTTTATTGGGATATAATCCACATATAACATTATATAAACTTAAGGTGTACAACTTAATGATTTGCTATTGTGAAATGATTGACACAATAAGTTTAGTTAACATGCATCACCTCACATGGTTATGAAATTTTTTCCTTGTGATAAAAACTTTAAAGATTTATTCTTTTAGCAGCTTTCAAATATAGAATAGAGGCTTGTTAACCATGGGCACCATGCTGTACATTAGGTCCCCAGAGCTTATTATAACTGGGAGTTTGTACCTTTCGGCCACCTTCCATTAATTCTCCCACTCCCCACCTATGTCAACCACAAATCTGATCTGTGTTTTTTTAAGTTCATTTTTCTTCAGTTGCACATGTAAGTGATATCATACAGTATTTATCTATCTTTGACTTCCTTCACTTAGCATAATGCACTTGCGGTCCATCTGTGTTGTCACAAGTGGTAGGATTTCTTTCCCTATCATGGCTGAATAGTAGTCTCGTGCCTTTTTTTCCCCCTACAACAGTCCCTAACTGTAATGTAGCCAGGAAGGGCTACTATTATACAATCACTTGACTTCACAATGTCTTGCACTCCACCAATACTCTATATAATCCCAACGTTTTACCTTTCATCCGTACTTCAGCCCCTGTAACCTCTGGTGGATAATTCGGGCATGCCACGAATTACCCGTGTTCTATTTCCCTCAATGAACGAGTTCGTCTATGAAGTCCTCAAAAAACAGGAGCAAAACGTTCCCATAATTGCGTTTGAGGCTGTTTCCTCGGGCCACTTTCTAAAACAAATCACTGAATCAGAGTCCTAGGTCAAAAATGGCATACTCAAACGGGATACTTTGAGGAGAGTTTACTAAAGGGTTATTTCCCAAGGTGTAGGCAGAATGAAAGTAAATCATTCGTACAGGCTTCTGGAGTTAGCCCTTGCAGGGTGGTGTTAAACCTAAAGAGACAAGGGAAAGCCGGAATTTCTGGAATTGTGAGAGGGTAGCTGCATGGGGATAGTTACCTGATGGTAGCTGAAGTCTTCTGTAGACAGGATTAGCTCCTGATGCCCCAACAGGAAGGGAGACGGGGGATAATAGCCTTGACCTCTCCTCTCCTGCTGTCTGATCTGCTCGTGTCTCCCCTTGACCAATCCCAACTGACCGCAAAAGAGAAGGGGGCCATAGCTGCTTTCCCTACGGGTCAGCCTCCTGAGGCGTAGAGCAAGGTGGCTGTGGGGGCACATAAATGGCCTCTTTCTGAGCAGGGGTGGACCAGCCATCCACGCCCAGGTCAGATGGAGGAAAAGTCATCCTCCTTGTGATAACAAGGTGCTATCGCACCCTTTCCTACGGGTAGACCGCATTCCCTGCCTGCGCCCATCAAGGATGCTTGTGAACTCTGAGGAGGTCGGCAGCGGTCCCATTTCACAGATGAGGCAACAGGGTAAGTTCCTGGGCTTGTTCGCGCGTCACAGGCCGCAGCTGGTTAGTGGCAGTGGAACCCACTGTCCTCTTTGGTTGTGTCACAAATGCTTCTATCCAGTTCCTGCATTAGTTAGCAAAGGCTTCCACAACAAAGTTACACGAACTGGCTGGCTTGGAACAACAGAAGTTTATTGTCACACAGTCCTGGAGGTGAGAAGTTCCAGATATGGTGGTAGCAGGGTTGCTTCCCTCTTGTGAGAGAATCTGTTCTGCCTCCCCTCTAGCTTCTAGTGGTTTGCTGGCAACCTGATGTTGTGACTTGTAATGTGTCACCCTGACCTCTGCCTTCGTCTTCACGTGGTGTTCTCTCTGTGTGCATGTCTGTCTTTGTGTCCAAATTTGCCCTTGTTATAAAGACACCAGCTCTGTTGGTTTAGGGCCCGCCTCATATTAACTTGATCATCAGCAAAGACCTTATTTTGCATTAAGGTCACATTCATGGGTATTGGGGATTAGGACTTCAATATCTTTTTGGAGGACACAATTTGGCTCATTACAACAAGCTCATCAGATGTACCAAGTACTACGTTTTGCTGGGTCTAATGCCCTCCTGTGTAGAATTTGCACCCACATTTTTGGCCCAAACTTCCAGGGGAAAAAAATATTTCATTTTAATTTTTTAATTCAAATTTTTATTTGTATATATTTAGGTACTTGTTTTTTTATAATAAAGGAATTTTAGCATTTATTTTTTAACGTTATGGTATAAGAAATTATATATATATATATAACAAATAATTACAAAACAGAAGAATGGGTACAAGAAATTTTATGTATAAAATGTTTTTATATAAAAAACCCCGATTATCATATTCCAGGGTAGTATTTTGCATACAGATATCATTAGTGATTTCTAGAGTTACACTTTTAACTCATAAGCATAAATTAAAGACTTAGACATTTATATAGATATGGAATTAGTACTACCCATGTGTAATGTGCATCCTTATTTTTCCCTCACAAATTTGGGCAAAAAAGTGTGCATTATGCATGACAAAATACGGTACCCTTATTGAGGAGGGTTCTACAATTTCATAGTGTGAGGAAAAGTCAATTTACAGTGCGAGAAAGACTTCAACACTGTTGGAGTGTTGTGCTTGGTCTAGATTATATTCTCTGAAAACTGCTCGAGAACACTGTAATAACTACTAATCAAAGTATATTGTTATCTAGAACAATAGCTTCCCTAATTGTACCAGGTAAATGGAAAATCCAGAAACAACAAATAAGATAGCTACAGGCCCTGGATCTGTTTCTTTGGTGGAACCAAGGGCAGGCGATGTCCCCACTACCAGCTCGGGTTTTCGGTTTTCCTTTTACCCGATTCTAATCTGCTCTGAGCGGCAGGTGTCGCTGTTGCCTGCTCTGTGGGTGTTACTCGCACTAAGAAACATTGGGGCAGAAGAAACCAATTCATAAGGGAGACACCGTATCCGAGGCTCCCGCGACCCCGGTCTCTGCAAATGCTCGCTGTTTTCTCGTTCACTCAGCTCTCGGTACAGTCGGGGGCCCGTCTGCGGCAAAGCGGCAAAGCGGCAAACCCTGTGGCCTTTCTCTCCGACTCTTCTCAGCCTGTGCCTTTGCCAGTACGGGCTCAGGGGCCAGCAAGCTGCAGACCCCGTGCGTGGGAGTGCAGGGACCAGGCCGGGCATTCAAGTCTGCACGCTCCCGTGTCCCCCTCCCTGCTTCTGCCCTGCTGGGCTGCAGTCAGCAGTGGTTTCCTCTCGGGGGGGCTGTTTTATCATCTATGATGGTGCTCCCACGAAGCGTGGTGGGGCCTGCCTTGAACCTTCGTTCCCATCTTCTTTTATTAGTGAAGGGGTTTATTTTATTTATTTATTTTCAATTCCAGTTGACATACAATATTCCTGTAGGTTCAGGTGTACCGGATAGCGGTTAGCCATTCATGTAACGTACACAGCAATCACCCCGACAAGGCGAACACCCATCTGCCACCATACCTAGTTATTACGGTATTACTGACGCGTGTGCCCTGTGTCACTTTACAGCACCGTGACTGACTGTACCTGTGACTGGTAATTTGTACTCCTTAACCTGTGAAGGGGTTTATTTTAAATTCCCCCCTGGCTCTCCATTTCAAGGTGGAATTTAATCTTTTGAAAGGAGGTATACCACAGCACTGTCGGGGTGAGGAGGATGGGGTGGGGGCCTCCTGGTCAAACACTAGGTCCCACTGTCCATGGGCTCAGAGACCCCTCAGGGGCCAGGTCGTTCGGGGACGCTGTCCCTTGCTGGCTTATATGCTAGCAGATGGCAGGGAGCTACGTTCCTGAAGGTTGTGGCTCAGATAATAAAGCCCTTCCTGTCTTTTCTGCCCAGTCAAACATGAAACAAGAAAATCTCACTGCCCGGCGGCACAGGAAGCCTGCGGAAGGGATCCTGCCCTGCGGGAAGGATGGGCAGGGCGGCGGGAGAACAGGAAGTGCATCTGCCCGGGTGAGCTGCAGGGGCCCGGAGCCATGGGGCTGGGGCAGCTGGGCCTGGCCGGGGGAGGCGGGGAGCGGCCGGGAGAGAGGGGAAGCGGGGTCAGGGCCCGTGTGCAGCCACCTGTTTCAGATGTGGCCGGAGGCTTACGCATTCGCAGCAGCTCTGTGGTGGCTGTGGGAGAGGAGTAGTTTCTTTCATGGATTTCCAACCTCGAGGATGGGTTAGGATCACTGTACCCATTAATGGGGTGGGGAGGGTTCTGGGACAGTCCTGATCCAATTACTCAGATAGATACAGACATTGGTACAAGGGCTGTCCAGAAAGTATCCAGTCATGTAATATGGAAAATAGAGGCATTTATGGCTGGGTTTTTCCCAGAATTGCTCAATTGTTTTATCTCTTGTGTCATTTTCCCCACTCGGAAAGGCAAGATGGTAAAATGTATAATGAAATGTGCTTTGATTTTTATATCTTTCTAAGATTTTTCAAACAATCTCATAATGGAAAGATCTCTTATCCGACCCTTGGTCCTGATCTTTAGTTAGGGTTAGACCTGAGAGCACGGTGACATTTTAGGAAGCCTTCAGATCAATCAGATGTAAATACTGAAAAATGAAACGACGGGCTTTTAGCATGCATAGCCCATGGGTATGAACTTGGCCTTTAGGGAATAGCTTCAGGGATGCCTGGTCTTCCAAGGGAGGGGCCGAGTGAGCTGAGAGGCTGCTAGGGAGTCGGAGGGTGTGAGACTGTCCCGGCTCCCGGGGCAGCCTGTGTAACGTCCGGACCGGAGGGACTGCGAGTAGGAACGGCCAGGGAAAGGTCTGCAGGAGAAGGCGCAATAGCAGTTGGCTGCATGTCCCAGGGGATGGCTCCTTGGCCGTGTACAGGGAAGGGAGGCGAGGATTACTCGAGTTTGGGGGACAGCATAGGAGAGGTTGAGGACACTGGCTGAGAATACTGGGGACCTGAACCAGGGCAGTGCACTGGGATGGCAGAGAAGAGAACTGACTGACAGCCCTGGAGGTGAGCTGTCCGCTGGGGAGTGCCTGGGAGGGGCTGTCCTGGGAATAGGAGAGGATCAGGCTGTGGGCTGTGCAGAGACGTGAGTGGCAGGGGCTGGAGAAGGCACTTACGGGATTCTGCACTGAGAAGGTGGGGAGAGATGGGAGGTGGAGATGACCAAAGCCAGGCCTGTGTGGAGGCCGTGCCATCGGTGATGAGGTGGGAGCAGAGGTATCAGTTGGAATCTCTTAAACTACTCGTTGCCCCTGGCCAGGTCCTCTCTTACAAGGCGGGGCCCGCTCCCCTGGGCCTGGGCATGTGCTTCCAGCTCTGCTTTTGGCTGCTTCCTTCGGAGGCTGTTAGAAATGGGAGTGTCCTGTGATTCTCCAAGTGACCATTGACTGCGGTGGACGGAGCCCTGCTTACTCACCGGAATCAACCCCGAGCTTCCAGAAGTGATGCTGTCTGGGACCCACCCCAGGGCCCCTGCTCTCACTAGCCTGGGGTGTAGACTGAGCTCTGGGGCTTCTCCAAGCTCCTGAGGGGATTCCACTGTGCAGCCAAGTTGGAAAAACCCTGTGTGTTGTGGGCTCCCACATGCCAGCATTGTGCTAGTAGCTACTTACGTGCAGGATCTCATTCGGGACTTTTATCTGGTGGTTCTCAAAATGGGGACCCCAAACCAGCAGCATCAGCAGCCCCTGGGAACTTGGTAGACATGTGATCCCCTCGTTCCTGTTGAATCATCACTCTGAGGATGGGACCTACAAATCCATTTTAACAAGGGGTGAGGGGGAGAATCATCCCTCATTGAGAACCACTGACTTAATCCAAAGGAATAAATCTCGAATGGCGGAATTTCATGTATCAGTACATTATGTTGAGAACTGTATTAGAGACAGAAAGACCCTTTCATCTTTGCCTCTCAAATAATACCCACATGCAACTCCCCACATTTTTATTCTTAATTGGAGGGAAAATGAGCACGTTCTGTCTGTCCGCCTCATCCTTACACAGAATAAAAATCTGCTAAATTAAACATGGCAAAATGGAACGTGGGGGACTACTTCCTTCTAAGATGACTTCTCCCAGGTGTCAGAATGAGCACGATGAATGTTGTCTTTTCTGCTCAGTGTGAGCTGTAGAATTTGACCCTTTTGCTGAATAGTTTTTTTCTTTGCAAAAGGCCAAATACCAATGCTCTGCTGTTTCTTGACCCCGCTGGACCCACTGGTATTTCTCTCGTGCTGCCAAGAGCTCCCCCGTGTGGTAGCTCCTGGGATAACCTAGATGCTCTTGTTTTGCTCTCAATTTACTGTATGGTAGGTGTAGATTGGAGGCAGGCAGGGTGTGAGGGATTTACTGTGTACCAGTCCTGACAACAGCAAAGTGTTATGCCTCCTGATTCCAGTGAACTCTTTAACTGCCTTTTATTTCTTTTCCAGAAAAAAAAATGAGTAATGGGGCAATGAGAGGAACCCAAACAGACTCACTGATATAAAAATGGGAGGGGGTCTTCCCCACCTCTGATAACTGCCTTTTGCCTCCCTGTCCTCTTTCTCCTGAATGCAAGGCTTACTCAGCACTTTCTGGTGCCTTTCACACAGAATTCCTGGTGTTCTGCAAATAAATACATGAGCAAAAAGCTGGAGTTGTTTGTTTTTTGTTTTTTTACTGCAGGACTTCTCAGGGCCTTTACTATGCAAATTGACACCATGAAGCTCCAAAAAAATAGCTATCGTGTGCAGACTTTTCCTAACTCTTCTAAACACAGAACCTCACGTACAAGAGATATATGCAAGACCAGCGTCCCATGGACCATCCTCTGGGGAAACTAATCTCGTTGTAGCTGGCCAGGGACCTAGCGATAACCAGCAGTGGCAATGAAGGAAAATGAGATTCTAATCAATGGGAGGTAGTTTCTATGGCCTCACTGCTGGGTAAATAGGCAAAATCTTTCCTCTTTTCCTTTTCTGCCTGAATTTTTAACCATTTGGTCCCAAATACTTCTATTCACTCTACTGGGCTTCAAATGGACTCGTGCATGTCAAACACAGCAACAGGAATCTTGTTGGTACTTCTTGTGTATGACGTATGCCCTACTTGTAAGCCATTATATCATTTTCTGTTCCTAAAGTGACGCCAGCTGAGCCAGCCTGGAGCGCAGACTGCCAAGTCCTTAACTGTCTGGAAGGAGGGACATGGGAGAAAGCTTCTGTCCCTCCCCCTGCCCATGCTGGTGAAATGGTGGCTCTGTTCTAGAAGTACCACGGGGAAGAAAATGCTCAGCCCAGCCCTTGGAAACACCCAGAGTAAACGTAAGTTGTCCCGATAACATGCTGACGGTGCAGATCTGACAGGTAGTGGATCAAGTGTGCGCCTGTTCTATTTTGGAAAGCCTCCTTTATGGATCTGCTCCCAGTGAAATGGGGATAAAAGGCCCAGGGGTGCTTCCCCAGCTTAAACCCCTCAAGATGTTGACTTTTCAAGGGCCTGCAGATAGCCAAGCGTGCATATGTTGAGAGGAGGGTGTTGAGGATGCTGTTGTGACCCACCAGGACTGAGTGCTGGCTGTTGGCAGGACTAGCTTACTGGAGAATTGCCTCTGGCCAGATGGGACTCCCCCACCCGCATTTGCCCATGAATAGCACCTCCCCACCCACATCCCACCTGCAGACTGTGGCCATTGACTGAGTGGACTGAGAATACAGGCTATATCATCATTTTGTTTTTTTGTTTGTTTCTTTTCTTTTCTTTTTTTTTTTACAGATGAGAAACCAGCCCAGGTGGATGCGCAGGTGGCTTATAGCAGAGCTGGGATTCAAACCCACGTGATATGGCTGTAGAGCCCATGTGCTTTGCCACTAAATCAGGTGATTAAAAGTAGGTAAGCTGGAAAGTTATGAGGGCAGGCTGATCCATTTCACCTCCACTGTAATCTTTGTTGCATTACACACATCTGGATATAACTGGTTCCACGTAGTCACGTGGCATCTCCCCTCCATCACTCTTGACCTTGCACACACAGATGCTGACATTTCTCACCCAGGGCACGTCGACATGGAAGAGAGTTCAGACGTTTGGTTCAAACACATGCTGTCGTTGAATTCTTAATGGTGGAAAAAGTTCCTCCAATTGAGATTCACAGACGAACGCAAGCCATTTAGGTGACCAGCGTGCTGATGTGAGGACAGTGAGACGCAGGGGGAGGCGGTTCACAGATGGGGAAGTGGGGCACGCAGATCTGAGTGACAAACCACAAAGTAGAAGGCCTGTGACTGCACGCGGTCAGCTTCATCAGATCACAGAAGTGTATTGAAGTGTGTGTTGATTTTGTAGAAAAATAATTATGCAGCATTGAAACTAAATGATGTAGGTATATTTCTTTTTCATGTCATTAAAATATCTTTTCCTGTTCATTTGCTATTTAAGTGTAAGCAAAAGTTACCAGCCCACCTCATATACAGATGAATTGACAGATTAGAAACCATCACAGTGGTCAGACCACCAGAGTTCAAGTTCAGCTACTACCTCCCACTGCATGAGCTTGGATGTCATTGAACTTGTTTACCTCCCGGCGAGGTGGGGTCCTAACAGTGACCCCTCTCACACAGCTATTGGAGAGCTCCATGGCATAATTTATGTTAAGTGCTCAGCACTGAGCCTGTCCAAGGAAACACCTAATAACGAGTAACCACTGTCGTGAATCTAACCTCAGACAGTTGTCCTTGTGCATGCAAGACAGTGCACGGTGAAGGACGCACCGTGGTCACACGGGCAGGTGGCTGGACCTGGGCTGGGCACAGAGTGGACCGACCCCAGTCCTCTTCCTGTCCATTTGCGTTGACGTGATGCCTCGCAGCAGCCCTGCGTCTTCGGGATGGGACATCAGTGAGTGCGCCTGGTCTTACTGCTCCCGGAGTCGGTGTGGGCCCGCTCCTGCCGGGCCGGTGCCTGCTGGAAAAGGGTAAAGGCTCCTGGTGGGAGGCGGTGGTACGATCCGATGCGCAAATGTAGCAGCAGCAACGCCTGTGCCATCTGAAGGTGTGCCGTCCCTGGGCAAACAAAGGGGGACATCAAACCATGCTGGGGCTCACCAGTCAGTGCGGACGGTGTACCCAGATGATTCAGTCTCAAGCCCCTTTCGCCTCAGTGGAGCTGATGGCTTGATGCCTTCATCACCTGTGTCCCTACGGCAACTCCCTCTGTCACTCGGCTTTTATAGACCGAGTGCCCTGGAGTGAGTGGTAGGTTGCCACACATTTACTACATCCCAGCAGCAGGAACTCCCTGAGTCCACCCTGGGCAAGGGTCCCCATGCTCTTGTCCCCTTTGTGGAATAACTGGGTCTCAGCCCCCGGAAGGTGCTGCCACTCCCAGTCGCTGACTGGGGTCCGGGAATAGCGCTGGTCCCCCGGAAGCGAACGCTTAGAGCCTCCGAAGGAGCGCAGAGCACTGCGGATGTGGGGAGACTTAGCTTTTATCTTAGCTGTGAGTGACACGTGAAATGTGGCTCTAGGTTATGATTCTTCATGACTTGGAACGGGGGAGGCTTATTCTCATTTAAGTATAAAATAAGTTTATTACTGTCAGTCCCCAGAAGGTTAAAGCTAAGCCTACTGTAAAGGGTTAAAGCCAGGCCCGCCGCCCAGGTTTGACCTTGGTATAATCAGTCCCTGTCTGGGGTTGAGGAATTCCGGGGGCTGACAGTTACTGCGCATGTACCGCCTTATGTAACCATGAAAACCTAAACAATTGCTACTGGGCAGATGCGGCAAGATGCCGCTTTTATTTGAATACGTATATATAGTCCCAGGTGTGCAATAAAGTGGCTTGCTTGCTGGTGTGTTTATGGTCCCCCATGTCGGCTCCGCGTGTGTTTTTCAATTGGGTGTACCACCGCCGAAACCTGCCCTGGGAACCTTGGCAATGACAATTACTCATAACGACCAAGGAGGTGGTCATTTAAATCACTTTTCTGGCCGTGCATTCAATAACCCTCCCCTCTAGAACGGCGCCACGTAATAGAACTTGCTGAAATGAGGGAGATGTTCTGCGTCTGCTCTGTGCAGTGGGGTAGACAGTAGCCTAGTGAAATGTGGCTTGTGTGACTGAAGACCGAATTTTTTATTTTAATTAAATCCAACTAAATATCTTCATAGCCATTCATGGCTACTGGCCACTGTCCCATATAGCACAGTTCGAGAGAGGGAATGACCTTCCTGGGCAAAGCCTGGGGTGGCCTACGAGTGAGCGTGTGGAATGTAAGGAGAGTCTGCAGTCAGCACGTGGAATCCAACAAGGCTGGCCAGCCAGCGCGCGCTTTCCCGCGGGCCCACGCCCTGCACGCAGGCTGCACTCGGAGAACGACGCTGGGGTGAATAGCATGTCTGTTGCTTGCGTAGCACGAAGATCAGTCATTATAGTTTGGAGGCTGTTAATAAAGGAGGCAGCAAACTGTAAAGCACCATGCACTGTAATGCGGCTGTTAAGGCAAGGCGGAGAGGGGGTGCTCGGTGTGGTGTTTGCCCCTCTCTCGTTTCCTCCTCCATCTCCCTTCTCCCCGGTCCCCACCTCAGTGTGTGATGCAGTCCCGCCCAGGGGAACTCTGGGAGCTGCTTAGGTCCTGGTGGAAATGTTAATAATAATGTAATATAGATTCTTCTTAGTTCCCTTAGGCATGAAGAAATGTCTTTATTTTCTTTAAAGCAATTGCCAAGCTGGTCAGGAGTTGAATCTTGGGTAATCGGGCAGGTGGCCTGAGAGACACACCCCACACTCAGCCATCTCCTTTGAGGTCCTGCGGCTCTTGGGGTACAGCTGGGGGGCTGCGCACTGGGGACAGTGGGGTGCATTGTGGAGCTGGGCACTGGGGATAGTGGAGTACAGCCGGGGGACTGGGCACTGGGGACAGTGGGGTGCATTGAAGGACTGCACACTGGAGACAGTGGGGTGCAGGGCTCTGCAGCTGCAGAGTGGCCTCTATTCCATCACAGCTTCCCTTTCCCGCCTAGGATAACCCTGCGGTGAGCTCAGATTCACTGAAACCAGAGTGAAAGCCCTGAGCTAAGGAACCATAATGGCCTGACCTCCCTCTTAGACGTGAGGAGGGAAAAGATTCAGAGAACAAAACCCAGATTAGCCACGTTTTAGGTGCTCAGCAGCCACCCGGGGCTAGCGTCACTGGGCTGGGCAGCACAGATCCAGAACGCGCCCATGGCCGCAGCAAGTTGGGTGGGTGGGTGCTGGCGGAGACCCAGCAGGCGTTCGCAGCGCGCCCGCGGGTTAAGTAGGAGTGCTGTGCTCATTTCAGAGAGGGAGGTCGGCAGCCCAGAGAGGCTCAAGCTTAACCGGGGGTCGGGGCCGAGCTGAGCTTTCCCATCCAGGTCTCTCCGACTTCCATCACCTCTTCCGGCAGAGCCTAAGAGGCGGCCGGCCGGGGCAGCAGCGCGGGCCCTCTCCCGCCGAGTGCGCGGCCGAGTGCGCAGAGCACCCTGTGGGAACGCTGCGGCCGGAGCTGACCCGTCGTGTCGAACGAGCGGAGGAATGGCTTGTCTCAGCGGCGTGGAGGCGCGTGGGAGCGCGGGCGGCGTTTTAGCTCAGAGACGTGGGAGTCTCCGTGGTCTGTCCTCGTTGCCTTAAATAACGCAGATAACGCCCAGCCGTCTCCAACAATGGGGTGATTGTCCGCCTCCCTGCGCAGCGCAGCGTCAGGGACCCGGCAGGTGGAGGCCTGACGGTGCCCGGATTCAGGTGCTCTCACCGGGACCTGCCCGGGCCCGAGCCCCACGGCCTCCCCCAGCCCCCAGCGCAGGCCCTCCCGGAAGCCTCCCCTCCCGGGTCTTGCTGATGGACCGGAGCGCTCTGGCTCTGGGGGGCACAGGACGGCAGGGGCAGTGGGAGCTCGGCCTCCGGGCTTTCCTGGCGCCTTTGGCAGCCGAGGCGCTGGGACGAGGCAGCCGCCCTGTCCCCAGATCAGTGGCTCATGCATGGAAGTCACAGGTCTGAAGAGGAAACCTGCGGAGGGAAATCGGAAAAGAACAAAGGAAGACTAAGAAGAGGAGATTAAAGATTGTTTTCTTTGATTAATCCCCCCCCCCTTATACTTTGTAGTCTATACATTGGATTATACTGGAAGCATTTAAAAAGAGTTAACTCCTGTTATGTGCCAGAAAGCTATGCAAACAAAATTTTGCCTAGACGTGGGGTTTTCAAAGGGCAAGTACAAGTGAGGGTCTGGCTTGTTAAGCAGGCAAAAATCCGGGCTTTTAATGAGCGCAAGTCTTAATAAATATTTGCATAGTACTCTTTAATTTACCAAGTACTGTTCCATGCATCATTTTAGTATCGGTCCTGGGAGGTGGGTGCCACTATTATCACTACTCCCGGGGGTGCCCCCAAAACGTGTACACATTTTAAGAGATGTTATCTATGTATTCCATGAATATTGCTGGTAACCACTTTGAGCACCTCTTGTAATAACAGAAGTCAAATGTGACTTGTAGTCATCTTTTGCTATTGATATATATTGAGTATTACAATTTTAATACAGTTTTTTCCTTTCTTAAAATGTGTACATATATATATTTTGGCTCCCTCTGTATATAGGCTAAGGAGACTAGAAGGTTATGGGATTTGAAATTAAACAGACCCAGGTTCAGATGCCATCTGTTCTATAATCTATGTGACCTTGAACAAGACACTTAACCTTTCTCAATCAGCTTCCTCTGAGGTCAGATGACATTCCCCCCAAGACCTCCGAAGTCATCATCCTTAGGGCTGGGGACTAGGAAGAAGAATGAACATCAGACTTCGGAAAAACTCAAAAACCTATCTTTTAAACAAACATTTCAGAATTACGTAGCTTCAGTGCTATCATTGAACTCCAGACACAGATGCCTTATTGTCTCATTTGCCTTGGCTGGTTTTTCTAAGAAGGTTGGATGGTAGAAGTGGCATTGGACATGAACATACTAAAGGGGAATCCTGTGCATCTTCTCAGAGTCCCCTGAATGTCCCTGCTCGTGTGTCGCCTTACCTTGAGTTGCCCTTCCACATCGGGAGAAAATGTAACAATTTGGAGCATGGATTGTGGTTTTCTGGAGAACAATGAGAGGCTGGGAGCCGCAACCCTCGATCAACTGGAAACAAGATTGAGAGCCCTCCTGTCCCCTGCAAGGGTGGCTCTGAGTTGTACTTTCTCCTTGAATCTTCCAGGACAATCGCCATGTGGCCAGTGAACATACCTACTTACTAACTTGCTGTGATGAATTTGCAGCCATCGTAACTACCATGAACTTAGGTGTGCGTTTCTGAGGCCTTGAGCAGCTGGCCTAATGCCTGGCGAAAGGGAGGAAGATGCTAGGTCTCTCATCCCAGAAGTCCTGATAATCCCTAAGCCTCAAAAGATAGTTTTAATATGTCCTGAACCTAGTACAGGTATTCCCCCCAAATGCTGTCTCCCTCTGTATCTGATTTTTGCTGCTGGTGGTTTATTCCTTTTTTGGGGGGAGGGGGTAGGTAGCTTGTTTTCCCATTAGCCAGAAACATATCCTTTTTTTTTTTTTTCAAGTAATCACCTCCAATGATTCCTATTATCAATATGCAAACATTTTATATTAACCAAATTGGCCTTTACCTTGTGAACTAACTGAAAAGTCAGGGATCCATCTATTTCTCATACAATAGCTAACATCTTAATGAGGTAAACTATCTGATTTTAGGTAAAAATAATTTAAAATAACACAACAGCTTAACTGTCTTGTAGAAAGATGGGGTAGGCAGACGACCCTGTGAAATGTCACAGGTTGGTAGCCTCTTCAGATGCAAGAGACGTCCTTTACTTCATTATCCATTATTAGTTTGTGTAGACTTTCAGAGATGGGAGTTATTTTCCTCAAAAAATAAGGCAACAGGGGAGCCTTAAGAGCAGGCTTTGCAACTCTTGCTTTGGGTGAGATTCTGCTGTGATGCTTTCCTGACAGAATTCTGGAAGGGTCTGCAGACATCCTAACAGCATGTGGTACCTCCGGGGAAGCCATTGTCCCAGCCCCCACTTGGAGAGTGTACTTACCCAGAAGCCGAGGCGAGCAGAGCCCACCGATTGCGCCCTGTCGCCGTGTCAGGCCGTGAGCTGCGTGGGCCCGGGCGAGCCAGCCGCATTCAGTAAGAAGTCCCGAGTTCGAAGTCTGAGGAAGGAAAAAGAGAGGAAAACAGGTTCCTTAGGGTTCCTGACCCAATTTAAGGAGGAAGGGAGCACCGGGGAAATCGTCCGGTGATTTTCCTATAGTAGCCAGCCTCTGTTCTGACAGCCAAAAAGACCCTTTAATCATGTTTTATTTTGTGTGTTTTTGTTTGTTTTGTTTTGTTTTTTGCTAGAGTAAGAGATTGTGTGGGAGAAATGTGCTTTTATGAGGGCTGTCCAGAAAGTATCCAGCCATGTAATACAAAAAATAGAGGCATTAATGGCTGGGTTTTTTTCGGGCAACCTTTGTATGTTTTTTGGGTAATGTTTTCATTTGGAGATAATTTTAGACTCAAGAGATGTGAATATAGTACAGAGAGTTGCTGTGTAGGCTTTACCCACCCCCCGACCCCCAGCCCCATGGAACATCATCACACCTAACCATAGACTATTTGTCGACCTTGGCACAACTTACTAAACTGCAGTCTTTATTTGGAGTGTTTCCCCACTAATGTTACTTATTCTATTCAGGATCCCATATGTCAGTAACTGTCATGTCTCCTCAGCTTCCCCCATCTATGACAGTTCCTCAGTCAGGCCTCCTTTCTAATGACCTTGATGCTTTTGAAGAGCACTGATGAGTTGTTTTACAGAATGCCCTAGATCTGGGCTCATCTGATGTCCCCTCATGATGAGATTAAGGTTATGTAGTTTGGGGAAGGATACAACAGAAGGTTGCCTTCTCAGTGCATCGTATCAGGGGACATGATTTTGATACGTTGCCCCTTGGCAATATTAACCTTGATCAATTGGCTAAAGTGGTGCTTGTTGGGGTTCTCCACCCTAAAGTTACTATTTTCCTCTTATAATTATTAAACATTTGAGGAAAGATACTTTGAGACTATGCAGATCTCCTGTTTCTGCTTAAACTCTTGTCCCTTGACTTTGACATCCCTCAGTGGATCTTGTTTTGGGCAGTTATTACTGTGATCATCTAAACGTGATTTTCTACTTCCTTCTTTCTGTCTACACTTGTTAATTGGAATTCTTCTGTAAGGAAGACATACCAATTCTACCTCATTTATTCAGTTATCATATCAGCATAGACTCATGGATATTTATCTTGTTTATTGGGTGATAATACAATCCTATCTTTTTTTTTGCTCATGTGGCTCCAACCTTGGCCTTGGGAGCTCTTTCAGGTGGCTCCTGTGTCCCTTTGATATGCCCCCACCATCTTTTAATTTGTATTTTAGTACTTCTTCTGTTCCTGGCACCAAAAGATACTCCATGCCCATCATATATTTTTTCTGCTCCAACTCTGGAATGAACCACTTCTCCAAGGAGCCATGGTTTCTATTGCTGGAGAATGGTGTTAGGAACTAAGATCCGACAGATATCCTCATTGCTTCTGGCCTGTCCTGTCTCAAGGGGTAGGACAAGGCAATACATGTTTATGGGGTAACTCATGAATACACACCCTTTTTCTTATTTCTCTTAGCTTTTTATCTCTGTGTGTATGTCTTTTTAGACACGAGTCAATGTTGATTATGTCTAACTCTAGTCTAACAACTTCAAGTTCATTCAAGTTTTCCTCCTTTCCTTATTTGTAACTACTTTTCCCCAAGTGAGGAATTGGCTGTAATTATTTGCAATATATAGACAGGGTCCAGCAGAAGTAACACCTGGACTGGAGTTATGATTTATACAAAATCATAACCATAGATGCTTATGGTTACATGAATAATGCTCCTTTTTTAATGAGCTGGTAATCTATACCAAATCTTTTATTACCAAATCATCAGTATGTATAGTTATGATTTTATAATAAAATCATAACTCAAGTCTGGGCATTACTTCTGCCTGACCCTGTATTTACTTCATTGTTTTTCTTTACTATACCAATAATTTCAGAATTCCTAATCCCTGCCTATGTGAGAAACAGATATACCAACTAGAGTACAGTGTGTGTGTGTTTGTGTGTGTGTGTGTGTGTGTGTGTGTGTGTGTGTGGTTATTTTTTACATTAGTCTCACAGTATCCAATCAAAACTTTCCCCAAGAGTCTTGGTAGATGATATGGTAGGGACAGTCATATGGTAGGTGCATTAGGTTAACTTCTGAAAAGTTGTCAAATGCTTTTCCAAAGAGCATTTCCATGAGCAGTGTATGAGAATTCCAGTTGCTGTGCATTTTTGTCAGCACTTGGTATTGCAGGGTTTTTAAGCAAAAATTACTTAGCCTCTTTCCCTGATCTGTAAAATGGAGTTAATAATAAAATGGAGTTAATCAGTTGTACAAGAGTTAAATGAATTGGTCTGTGTAAAGCACTCAGAATAGGGTGCCAGGTAAAATACAGGACACCCAGTTAAGTTTGATTTTCAGATAAATTTATTTTTAGTATAAATACATTCCACATAATATTTGAGATATCCTTATGCTAAAAAATAGTTTATTCAAAATACTGAACTTAGCAAATAAAAATACAGAAAGCCCAGTTAAATTTCAATTCCGGTAAACACATATTTGTTAGTATAAATATGTCCCAAATATAATTTATGATGTTCTAGAAGCTCCATTTAGAGGTGCCCTGTTCTCAGGTCTCAGTTCAGTCCCAGAGGACCGGAGCCCTTTACCAAAGGAATTTTCAGATACTACCCATGAAGGAGATGTGGAAGCGACTCAAAGGTTCTTGGGAGAGCTGGGACTCTACAACCTGGTGGGGCATTTGTTTTAACTAAAATTGGTATTGCAGTTGCATATGCATACAAAAATGGGAACAAATCACAGGGGTACAGCTGGATTCGTTTTCACACAGTCGACACACCCGAGGACCTCGCATCATACCAGGACACAGCACATCACTAACCCACTGTCCTGACACAAACAAAGACTAGTTGGGGACTGGCTGGCTTTAAAGCAGACTGAGGATGCTGCTATTTTTACCCCAGCAGTTTACTTGGGAACTTTCTGAGGATTTCCTCTAAAAGTGACTTCCTTGGGGCTCTCTACTTGAAGTAGGTCATTATCCTTTTGAATAAAGTTGGCAAATAGAGACAAGCCTGAGCTAAGGGAAGGGATCTTATAAATAAGGGGTCTTCTGAAATGCTGTCAGGTGCTTAATTGATTGGAAGAACCTATGATTATATTTTCTCTTAAGTCTTTTCAAAGACCAGATAATAACAGCAAATACTTCCGAAGCATTAACCATGTGCCAGATGCTTGAAGCCCTTTATGTATATTAACTCATGGTATCTTCACAACATGAGGCAGGGGTTATTATCACCCCCATTTTTCAGGTAAGGAAAGCAAGGCACAGAGAGGTAAAGCAGCCTACTCCAGATTTCACAGCTGGTGAGTGGCAGGGATCTGAACCCAGGCAGCTTGCCTCCAGAGTCTACACTTTTAATAAGCACGCTGTATGGCCTGCAAGGTTCGATGGGATTCCATCTCACAGCTCTGTCCTCTAGTTGGAAATAATCATTGCACTTTCCTGGAATACATTTTGCATTATTTTTAACCATTGGTTCCAACAAGTGGGTTTTGCCTTTCCTCGTGTTGTAAATTGGCCTCAGCTTGGCCTGAGGCTGATGTTAGTAGGGAAGACTCAGTCAGATGCTGGCGTCTGAGGGGCAGAGCGAGTCAGTAGAACAAACCCTCAGTGAACCCAAGAACGACACAGCATCAGGCGATGCAGAAGGAGAGGTGCTGGGTAATGATCTAGCTGGAGGTCTCCCAATTTACTGAATTGGGGATTGTAGCTAATGGAGCACTGATTTCTCAATGCAGGTGATAAATCTTCCTAATGGCATTTCAAACACATTGTTCTAAATTTAAATATTTTAATATTAATTTATTCTAATGCCACCTCAAGTGGATAATGAACACCATCCGCTGAATTAAAAAAAGAAAAGAAAAACCATAGGCAAGTCCTCGCAAATTCTCGACTCTGGGAGTGATGCCAAGGGAGAGTAAAAAATATTCCATCAAAACTTATTTTTCAGTTGGGTAATAAGGATGCTCAAAATCTTAAGTATAAATGACTGTTTAATTGTTAGTATTTTGAGGAATGTAATGACACAGCTGGCTGTTTCTCTGGGAGTTTGAGTTTTGGCCATCAGTATAGCATAAGAATAACTATTACCAACTATTTACTGTGCAATGGTACTTTCTACTTACTTTTCACATATTATCTCATTTACTTCTTCTAAATGGGCAGGTACTTTTTATGTCCATTTTACAGATGAGAATATTGAGGTTTCAAGGCTTAATGCACAACTTAATTAAATGTAGGGGCTCTTAACCATGGTCTCTCATGACCAGAGCTTGTTTGCACCCTCAAAAAAAAAAAAAAAAAAGCAACCACAGTACCACCTGATTTTGTTTTTCCCCAAAGAGAGACAGTGGGAAGTGGAGCATGTGGTGTAACCCAATGGAACTGTGGGAAATGTGAGCATCCCAGAACAATGACCTGTGAGTTGGGGACAGTCGGTCAAACGTTGGGGAGGCTGGAAGGAATGAATGATAGCCCAGAGCACCACCACAGTGAAACCACATCAAAACCCAGGCTGACCCTCTTTAGAGCTGCAACTTAGCCAGTGCCCCCAAGCTGACACCCAGAATGAGTGGTAGGCAATCCCTCAAAGTCTAGGGGTGGCACAGGAAGTCCAACACAGTTAGCTTTTCAGAATTGTGGAGTGAAAACAGCCAGGAGAATGGCCACGTTTTTTTCAGTTCTGGCTAGAGTGTCTGACTTCCTGTATTAGTTACCAATTAATTTGGAACCTCTTGGCTCCAAATACACCTTTCAAAATGCCTTGTGATAAAAGATGGAATTCCATTAAGTAGTTCTCCTTTAAAGTGAGAAATAAAATAGGCAAAATTATATTTTTTGTGTACTATAGTATATACACATACATATATAATAAATAAACATTTTAAACTCAGTGCGTTTAAAGTGTTGAGCCTTTTCAGCAGAGGGCGCTGGAGGGACCCTGCAGGAGGAAGAGGCTGTCCTCTGGTTTCCGGGGTGGACCAGGGCTTGGGGGTGTGGTGGTGAGTGATCATCTTCTCTAACTAGCATACCTCTTCAAGATTGTCCTTCCTTGGATAGTCTCCGGCAACCCTGGGGTGCCACATAGTTTCCATATTATCTTACAGTCTTTTTAAAATAATTAATATTCATATTAAATTCTCCCACTTAACTCACCGTGTGACTTCTGTCTTCTGATTAGACCTAAACCACTACACCTTCCTGAGACCACCTACTTGAACCAACTTATATTATTGTGGTAAGAAATATGAGTCCTGAAAGTAAACATTTTGTATATTTCAAAATTTATTTTTCAAAATGTATTATACATTTGGTTTTATTTTGGGCTTTGAGGGCAGTTTTAGGAGCAAATTTTCTTCAGTCTAATCTCAATTCAGGTTGTATAAGATGCATATTGTTTATTATCAAGGAGAGGCTTTAGTGGTTGTAAATCAGATCTTTCCAAAATATTAGCCAAAACTTTCCTGCCTTCCCATCTCCTCCTGGATAAAGTAGAAACTCCTTACCACACCTTATGATGCTCTCCAGAATCTATCCTTACCTCCCTTTCCATTTTATTTTCTGCCATTACAGCTGTGCACTTCACAGTCTAGAACAGTGGTTCTCAACCTTCCTAATGCCGCAACCCTTTAATACAGCTCCTCATGCTGTGGTGACCCCCATAAAATTACTTTCATTGCTACGTCATAACTGTAATTTTGCTACTGTTATGAATTGTAATGCAAATATCTGATATGTGTTTTTCCAATGGTCTTAGGCGACCCCCGTGAAAGAGTCGTTCGACCCCCAAAGGGGTCACGACCCACAGGTTGAGAACGGCTGGTCTAGAAGAATTTAAGTCCTGTAGTCCCCACCCCACCCTTGTTCTGGCCTCGTGCCTTTGCCTGAGGTGTATACTTCACCTGAAAGGCCCTCCCCTCCATCTTGACTATGTCTTACCCAGTGGTGTGCTGGGAAATGTGCAACAGCCATCTCTCCAGGAGAAAAAATCTTAGTTTATAGGGTTTGCTGATTTCTGAGGTGAGCATACTCACACCATTGCTGATTTCAAGTTACCAATCTGGTCACTAAATGCGGAGTTGGGAAGAAATGTATGTAATGGGGTCTTACAAGCCACTGTGAGTGGCTTCAGTCCATCTTTGACTCTACCTGACTATTCACATGGCAACTCCTCCAGGAAGCCTTTCCTGATTACAGCCTGCTGGCGGCTGTCACGATATCCTGTGCATTTCTCTATCCTTGCACTTTAGTGCACTGACGTACTTTTCTCATTTACATCTGTTTTCTTCCTCAGACTCAGCTCCATGAAGACAGGTGTCACATTTTCTCTTCTGTGTTTCTGGTACCTAGTACAGTGCCTGGCACATAGTTATCACCTGTTATGTGTTTATTGAATGAATGAGTGTAGCTGCCACTTGCCAAAATGATGGAGCTTTTTTCTCTCCTTGAGCTGGATTATATTGTCTAATATATTGTGTTAGAAGTGACCTTATCCAAACACATCTATTGGAAAGGCTCACACGGACTTGTGAGACATGGGCTGTGAAGGTGGGACTGGGTGAGAGTTTGGTCAGGATGTGAAGTGGCCAGAGGGCTGGCTTCTGCAGCTGGAATTTGTTTGTTTTGTTTTGTTTTGTGGCACAGAACCCCCAGATTTCCAATAATTGCGATGCCTTTAACCTCACCCACGTTTTTTTCTAACACCACATCATTATGTAGGCGGGTGGGGACCTTGCAGCTGACTTGGCACTTCCTTTCCAAACCTCAGACTGACAAGGCTTAAGACTGCCCCACAGGCTTGCTAGCTCTTGGTACTTGACCTAAGCCCCGCCAGCACCTGCCGGTGGCGCTCTCACGGAAAATGTGAGTTGGATGCAAGCCGGTTTGGCCAGCTGTGCGTGGGGGAAGCCCCGCCCCCCAAGGTGACCGGCACGTCCTTCGCACCGTGTCAGGAACGCATAGCACAGAATGGTGGGTGTCAGAGTCGAGGCTGGCTCCCCACCACAGGAGTTATGTCTGATGGGCGCCACCCTGGTGAGACATCCCATCTCCTTACCTCGCTATCCGAGGCCTCCATGCTCTGGTCTCAACCTTTTGTCACTGAAGTGACTTTGCCAATCTCCGAGTTCAAAGGGGTACAATTAGCTAATTATAGCAAAAAAAAAAAAAAAGGGATACAATTCACTAATTGTGGCTTGTTACTTATAGGAGTCACCTTTTCTGCCTTCTAATTCCCCTATTTTTTCTACACCAAGTTCAAAGTCAAAACTCCCTTTTATGGCTTTTCTCCCTACCGTGAAAGGAAGTGAAATCCTCGGGATGGGCAGCCTAAGTCTGTCCCTCGGACCTAGGTTAAGACTGCTCACTTCCTACCACCCAGACCTCTAACTGGTGGATTCTCTGGGTTCATACAAGGGAATTTATACAAATCAGCTTTTTCTTTGTTTCCTTTTTATATTTACTTTTTTAAAAATTGTATATTTTTTCAGTTACAATTGACAGCCCGTATTAGTTTACATTGGTTTCAGGCGTATGGCCCCGTGATTAGCTATTTACATAATTTATGCAGTGATCCCCCAATTAGTCTAGTACCCGCCTGGCACGGAGCATACTTGTCGCAACATTGTTGACTGTATTTCCTACGCTGCTCTCTTCACCCCCATGACCAAGTGGTACTTCTTTCTTCACCTTTTTCACCGAGCTCCCCAGCGCCCATTCCCTCTGGCAACCCCCAGTCTGTCCTCTGTATCTACAGAGAACAGCCCTGCAGCCCCACCTGGCTCTAGGGCAGGTGTTCTCAGCCCTCAGCTTGCATCAGGATCACTTCAGATGCTTTTCAAAAATACAGACGCCTGCTCCACCCCATTCGGAATGGGCTGGTCTGCAGAGAGGCCTCGGCCCTGCTGCGATCACGTCTCCTGGGGGCATGAGGCTAAGGCGCCCCGGGTGTTGGCCAGCTGGGCTCCGGGCTTCCGACTGGCTCCCACTGTCCGCTCTGCTGCCTCTCCCGGCCAGCGGTTCCGCCGCCCTCCAGCGTCAGATCCCTTCTACTCCCTGCTTGGCCGACGCCAGACTGTTTTCTCCCTGTCGTCTCAGTCCCTGTCTCCAAAGGATTGTGCTGGGGCCTCCTCCAGTTTTGCATTTTGTTTGCCTCAGGAAATCAGACTTTTCTTCCAGGTTGCCACCTTCCCCCTAATCAGCCACCATCAGCCCCATCAGTTGAAGTGGCAATGGGTAAAGACCCAGGTCTCATCCGACATGAAATAGATTATGGTTCTGCCAAGACATTCGGGGCTCGTTTGAGTGTGTAGTTCTGGGGAGAGCCCTGGGGTCAGACAGATGGGGAAAAAGCTTGGTCCCTGCTTTCAAGGAACTTCACACCAAGAAGGAAAAGAGCCAAGCACATAATCCTTAAGTCACCGTGACAGGAAGGGTGGATGCCACTGCGGTGCTTGGCAGTGACATTGTTGGTTTTTAAGCAGGATGTCACCCTGGGGAATTGAGGAAGACACTCTGCCCTAGAAGCTTTCCATAATAAATTTAAATCCTGACTCTTTCCCTCAGCTTCAGAAATCTTTGACATCAATTATTGAACTGGCAGAGGGGAAAGAACAATTATTCTATACACATTAGGCTGATCCTTAAAACTTATATTTTCCTTTTGAGGCAAGTGCACAGACCAGTTCCAGAAGATTCATTTACTTTATTGCAGTTCTGGAAGCATGTCACCCTGACTCTATGACCATTGCTGTTTTCCCTAATGGAGACAGCATACTGGATGGGACAGCATGGTGACCTTCTGTCTCTAGGAATGTATGTTTTTAAAAAGTAGCGTAGGTAACCCACGGACTGGCAGACAGTCTTTGCAGTGTACATAGGTGTCTGACAAAGAACTTGTATCTGTCATGTAAAAAGCAGGCCTACAAATCAATAAGAAAAAGACAACTTAATAAAAATTGGGCAACCAGCCTGAATGGGCTCTTCAAAAAGAAGGTTCTGAAGGTCCAGTAGGCATATGAAAAGGTGCTTCACATCTCCACTCGTCAACGAAACGCTAAATAAATCATAACGAAACGCCCCTTCATCATCACGAGAATGTCTAAAGTTAGAAAGACTGACAATACAAAGTATTGGCAAGCACATGAAAAAACTGCAATTCTTATCCATTGCTGATGAAAACATAAATTGGTGCGACCGTTTGAAAATGGGCATAATCCACTAAAACTAAATTGACAGCAACTCTGTGACCCAGCAGTTCCACTCCTAGATATAGATAGATAGATGGATAGATGGATAGATAGATGGATGGATAGATGGATGGATAGATAGATAGATGGATAGATAGATGGATGGATAGATAGATAGATAGATGGATAGATAGATGGATAGATAGATAGATAGATGGATGGATAGATGGATGGATAGATACAGATATAGATATATACACACATATACACACACACACATGCACGGTATGTGTGTGTGTGTGTGTGTGTGTGTGTGTGTGCGTGTGTGCGCGTGCGTGTACGTATCGGTGCCAGCTCTTGATTTAGTGTCTCTCAGCAACAAGTTAACCGTTTTAGACTGCTCCGTGAAAATGGATCTGGGCCCTTTAACTATTCTGTCCCTTTGCCAGCTGGGACCGAAGCTTCATCAGTAGAGGCTGCTGTCAGACACTGCTTCCTGGTTCCAAAGTGCTTGCTCCTCAGGCTCCTGCCATGTGCTTCTCTTGCAACCAGTTCCTATAAAACAAGCCCTTGCAGTGCACACGGTCCCCCGCAGTCCAGTTCCCACGGCACAGGTGGCCTGTCCAGAGTCCAGCACCCCTGGTTTCTCCAGTTCTTGACCACTGCAGTGCCTGGTGGCTAGCAGCAGCTACCCTGGGCCACCCCGGGGTCAGTTTTGTAGTAGAGTGCATCAGGTGTGACCCTGTCCTGTGAGCAGCTTTCCTTGTTAGAGGATGGCTTTTCAGAAACTTCCAGAAGGCAGATTTCCAGAAGGTTCTACCAGCACAGCACTACAGTGACTGCTCTGCTACGCAGTGAATGGGCATGCACTCTCCAACAAGGTCTGCATCGCAGAATGAGCCTTGAGGCAGAGGTAGGGGGTGGATCTTTCTTGACTGCTCTGTCTCAGCCCTGCGTCAGCATCTTCTCCTTCTGCATTCTTTAGACTTTGCTTTACGTCTGACTTGTCAGTCCTGTTACAGTTAAACATTCTCCATATTAAATCTCTTGTTACTCCAGTTGTAGTTAAACTTGCTTCATGTTCAACTGTTTCTTTCAAATTATTCTGTGGTTTGGCTCTTGTGATTGGACTGATACAGTATCCAAGAAAAATACATATATGTCTACCAAAAGACATAAAAAACCCCAGAATATTCTTCTGGAGGGTGGGCCCCCTGTAGTACAGGCTTCCCCCATGAGGTGAGAGTTCTAGGAACCCACCTGCATCCAGGTACCAGCTGGCCTTGTTGTGAGAGGCTGCGTTCAGCTTCAGTGAATTGTGTTTGGACACTTTCCATGGTTTGTCCATGTCACAATGGGTGATTTACACAAACAACCTGCAGCATGACAGCGCACCTGCCCACACCGCGCTGAGTGTTCGCAGTTTCGGACCAAAAAAGGGCGTGACCCCCATACCCCACCCTCCCTATTCACCCACTCTTGCCCTGAACAACTTAACCTTTGTATCCCAGATGGAAAAAGTCCTTAGAGGGAAATGTTTTGCCCATGCGGAAAAAGTGAAACAAAAACAACAGAAGCATTAAAAGACACGAAAATTAACGAGTTCAAAAACCGTTTTGAGCAGTGGAAAAAGCGTCATGATGGGTGTATTGCATCAAACAAGGAGTACTTGGAAGGTGACTGAAGTTTAAACATGTAAGAATAAATACACGATTTTTTATAAACAAATTCTGGGATTCTTGGGGGTCCCCACTTGTACAAGAGTGTTCATAGAAGCTTTATTCACAATAGCCCCAAAGTGGAAACCACCCAAATGTCTGTCAGCAGTAGAATGGAGAGGAAAATTGTGGTTTATTCACACAGTAGAACACTACGTGGCAAGAATGAGGAGGGAGCTACCTGTGGGAGGATCTCACAGACAGTGTTGAGAGGGAGAAGCAGGATGGAAGCATGCACACTGCAACATTTTACTTACATGAAGTTCAAGAAGACACAAAATCTGGTGTCAAAAGTCAGAATAGTGGTTACTTCCAGGGGCAGGAGTGGATATTGACTAAGATAGAACACAGATTTGGGGAGGATTTGAAATATTTCTATCTTGAAAAGGTAATTACATAGGTATTTATGTAAAAAGTCATCAATTTGTGCACTTTACCATGTGTCTATTATGCCTTAATAAAATAAAAACCATACTAAAAACAGAATGTAAGTTCATAGAAAAGGGCTGTGAATATAGAGCTCTGTAGACAAGACCACCCTTAGCCGGTTCCCTTGGCCCCATCCATCCCAACAGTGTTCAATACATGAACATGGTATTTTCCCGGGTCCCCTGAGACCGACGGCTGTGAACACGGTCCCGAGGCCTCTGCAGTGTTCAGGGTCCAGGAAAGCTAAGGGGAGTGACGAGAAGCCAAGCGATTTCCTCATGTACACGGCCAGTTAGTCGTGGAAATAGAAATTCCCTGGGCTTTTACTCCCCCCACGGCCCTTTCTGCCCGGCCTGTGGCTTTCCGGAGGGCTTCTTTCTAAAGACATCTGAGATGAGTAATGGGGTGTTTTATAGAATATGGCAGCGAGTTGTGTACAAGTAAAGCCAACAGAGAATGGCTTTGAAATAAAATCCTGTCACAGTTGGTTAGACTGATGTGAATTTTGTTTTTTATAATGTCTTCTTGACGGCAGTGATAAAGATTGTAGGGGAGTTGGTGAGAGGCAGTACTCAGTGACCATTTGGTAGCCAAATGAAATCATTTCACTTCCAAACAGGAATATGAGAGATCAGAAGGGATGCTCCCCCGCTATCTTCCTGGTCTTCTTGGGCAGGAATCAGAGGGAAAGCTCAGCAGCAAAAGTAATCTTCAAGGACCAGTGTTAGGGTGAGCGACGGTCACGAACACACAGAAACAATTTGCCCCTTGGGAGTGCTGGCTGTGCTTCCTGAACATGTGAGAAAACCTGCGCCTCTGCACTCCAGCAGAAGCCAGGTCAAGGTTCTGTGCACTTGGGGGAAGATTCTCAGCTGGGCCTCACTGCGAGGGAGTCACCTGTAGCTTCCGCAAACTCGCTGTTAGAAACTGCAAATACAGCTGAACCAAAGGTTGCCTCAGTGCCTATCAGTCTATTGATCTGGGCCTAGGTAACCTGCTGTGGGCCTGGGTAACCTGGTGGAGGCTTGTCCAGCTGTTTTGTTGCCTTTCGGCTCCGAACCCCCCGGTTCCGTCCTGCTTTGTCCTGGAGCAAGGACTGCTGGTGTCTCCCTGGGCGGCCCGCTCACCGTTACGCTCCACCGATAGAGGGCGCTGCGCAGCGGAAGGGCACGCGGGGACGCTGCGCAGCGGAAGGGCACGCGGGGACGTGGGGACGTGTTGTGTCACGTGTTGTCTTCCGTGCACTTTGGAACAACCCGGGGTTAGAGGAACCCAGCGGTGTTTACCCCAAGGGTGACAGCTCTCAGGGCCCTGCGATGAGCACCGTCCAGCACCCTGTGTCTTCTTTGCTGCAGCACCCACGCCCCCTCTTCAGGGGCCGCATCTCAGCCTGCGGGAGCCCCCTCCGAGGCTCTGAGGCCCTCCTTCACCTGCCGCCCGGCCTTAGGCAGGAGCTCCGTGGCTCCCCTCTGAGAGTTGCCTCTATTGCACCTTACAGTCCTCTTTATTCCCTTTTAGTATTAATAGTTCATCTTTTGCCTGGTGAACAGTTCTTCATACTAGATGTCTCCTGTAGGAATTACAAATGGGGCTTGTCTCCCTAACAGGCAGAACTCGGACTCCTTCAGTGGCTGTTTGCGTGTGTGTCCCCGTGCCCCTTGCGAGCCTCTGTGCTTCTGGCTCCCGGGGAAGCGGCCTTCCAGCTGGGGTGTAATATGTTAGATTGGCTTTATTTCAGGGAATTAATTTCCAGATCCTAGACTTCCACATACACTCTCGCTCGTTCCTAAACCAGATCAGCCTGAGATCATGCCTGCAGGGGTGGTCCCATGGAAAAGGGTCTCCTTTCCCAGGTCACCTTCCCTTTCATAAAGAAAGGCGTACTTCTCATTTCTCCCTGATTTTATGGTGCATTGTCTATAGTTACAATATATTTATGTTGTTTTTAATTAATTTTGTTCTAATAACAACTCAATCCAGAGAAAACATTTTAAACATCTAAAGGCTAAAATTATAAGAAATTAAAAACCCATTTTGATTTATATTATATTATTGTTACATAGAATTATGTTAGGGTAATTAATAAGAGACTTTCAAGCATGAAATACATTGCAATAAGGTAAAATTTGGGAAATGGAATGGAAATGTGAATTCAAGGAAGAAACAAAACACTAAATGTTCTTACTATTAAAAGGTCATTATGTAGTTTTAAATTCTGGATAATAAATATAAAATGACATGGGTGAGCTGATTAATTCTGGCTCCACTTACATAGAAAGTGAACGGGAAAAGATATTTTAATGAAATAAAAACAGAAATACACCTACATCATTTCTTTTCAAAGCCGCATAATTTTTTTCTACAAAATCACTTGAGTACACTTCTGCAATCTCAATGAAGCTGACCACTTGTAGTCACAGGCCTTCTACTTTGTGGTTTGTCACTCAGATCTGCGTGCCCCGCTTCCCTATCTGTGAACCGCCTCACCCTGCGTCTCACTGTCCTCACATCAGCATGCTGGTCACCTAAACGGCTTGCGTTCGTCTGTGAATCTCAATTGGAGGAACTTTTCCACCATTAAGAATTCAACGACAGCACGCGTTTGAGCCGAACGTCTTGTCTGAACATTCTTCCATGTCGACGTGCACTGGGTGAGAAATGTCAGCATCTGTGTGTGCAAGGTCAAGAATGATGGAGGGGAGATACCACGTGACTACACAGAACCAGTTGTATCCAAATATGTCTAATGTAACAAAAATATTACAGCAGAGGCAAAATTTATCAGCCTGCCCTTGTACTATGGTGCCCACAGTCCTTTGGATACATATAAAAGCAAACAAGAACACTTTTGTTTTAAATTGTCAATATTGACTGCATGCCAGGATTATACTCTTTGCAACTATTTAAATACAAGAGAGACTTTAGATTTCATCTTTAAAAAGTTCAAAAGGATATGTAGTTTTCCAAAGTTGTTTTCGGAGATACATGGGTAAGCAAAGTTGTCTCACTTACAAGAATCCATGAATGAATGAAGTCTGAAGACCTAGACGAATGAATAAGTGAATAGATAAGTGAATCAGCAGTTGAAAGCGAGAAATCTCTCCTGGGATAAATGAGAACACTCCGTTTCCCTGCTCAGGTCCAATCTACACGCCTCCTGTCTGGGAAATGTGCCTGTGGAACAGGGACGCCAGCATGCCCTGGACAGTGGGCCCCGGATCAGGAGCCAGGTCAGCCCGAGTTTCTCCTTGGTCTTCCTTTAGAATGTCTTATGGCTGAATGCCTGGCTTATAATAATCTCTTTCCTTAATGCCTTGTGTGTGCTAAAGCTTTGTGATTGGTAGTCTTTATTTTGTTGTATTAACATGAATTTACAAATTCCAAATCAGGATGACTGGAATATTTGGAGGCAAACACTGTGGTGTAGCAGAACGACACTGTCTCAGAGATGGAAGACCTGATTGATGTACTGGTTTTGCTCAGTAACTGGTTGCATGGTGTTTATCAAATGCCTTCGTGTCTCTGTGCCTCAGTTGCTTCATGTGTAACGAGTGGATAGTGATAACAGTTTGTGAGCCTTACGTGTACATGTAAAGGTGCTTAGCGCATGGCCGGCCCGTAGTAAATGTTAGCCGAAGCTAAAGCTAAAGTACTAGAACTACACACCATGTGCTTCACTCATCACCTCGGGGCAGGCATGTTTGCAGGCATTTCATCTTTAGAATTTAGTGAAGTAGTCAATGTCATGTATTTATTTAGGGTCAGTAAAACCATCATGTGTTATCTAAAATATAAAACACAGACAACATAGCTTCATGCCAGAGTGGTTACTGAACATGGTCTCCTTGAAGTCCTGGCTGATGTGCGAACCAACTGAATTACAAATGGGCACACACACACACACACAAACACACACACGCACGCACACACACCCAGTGATTTCTTTACACCAGCTGATGAAAGATCCCTGTCACCAAACTGGTGGAAGTTCACCTGGTGTTTTATAAGCAGTAGAGATCAACTGAGAAAGGGAAACGTTTGTGCAAGGTACTTGATAATAAAATGATAAGGTTTAGCCCATTACTGCAATGCTTATGAATAAAAGGAAGTGACTCTGGTGACAGAGTCAAATCGAGTTAAGCAGCATTAAAGCTGCTTTTATAGTCACTCCACCAGTTTTTAGGATCAGGATTGCTCGCTGAGCTCTTCATACATTTGCACTAATAAGGGAGATGAATTTTAAAATGAGTTTTTGATGCTTTCTGGAGAATAAACCCTCAAGTCATATTCCTATGAAGATTAAGAATCTCATCCCAGACCTCAATTAAACTAAGGGAAACACAATTGTCGAGAGACACGGAGGGAAGCCAAGTTCCTCCAACGTGCTAGACACTGTCCAGGTGCTTCCCCAGATGCTGCCTCATTGTCCTCGGAGCACCGCTGTGGGGCAGCTAGCGTTCCTCCCATGTCGCAGGAGAAAACACGGGGGTGCAGGGAGGTGACATTGGGGACCGAGACTTGAATCCTTATCTATCTGAGACAAAGCTCACACTCTCTCCCCTTTCGTGTCATCGGCTCCAACCCTGGCTCAAAAAGGTGGATGATCGGAAAACAGGGGCCATGGGGGTTTCATTAGCATTTACGGTGGATTCCAGGGGACCCAGAGCAAGTGCTCCCAGTCAGGGCTGCGTGTTAGAATTAGCACTGTTGCAGGGCCTGCGCTCCTGGCCTGTAAGAAGTCTCCCAGGGTTGTGCTCCTCAGCCTTCGCCGTCTCCTGGAGATGTGTTAGAACAGACTGCTGGGCCCTGCGCCCCGAGTTTCTGATCCTCAGGTGGGAAGCTGTGCGGGGAATGTGCATTTCTAAGCCATGTTCCCACTGGCAGGGCCCTCGCTCCCCGGCTCAGGGCAGCGTCTGTCCAGGTGCAGTCCCGACCCAGAGCCTGGAAGTCGGGATTGCAAATGCAGATGCCTGGGCCCAGGCCCCGAGCTACAGGATCCGTCCTTTACACAGGGCACCCGGGGTCTCTTCCGGTCACCAAAGACTGAGAACTGTCATGCGACGAATTTTTAAACCTTCCCTCATCCCACGTAAAACCTGGCCTTCCATTCCGCCTCGTTGTGAATGACAGAACTCCGTTTACAGCTGACCATGAGCGGTTGTGACCTGCTCCCAGCTATTGAAAACGCCCACGAGACAGCCCTCAGCCCGCGCTTGACGAGTGACACCGAAGAAAGGAAATGCCCGCGATTGGCTTTCTATCTCCCAACGGCGAGTCCCCGCCCGCAGGCTCGGGCGGCTGCACCGGACTTCCGCGGGGCGGAGGGCGGGACCCGCGGCGCCGTAACACGAACAGGCCCCGCCCTTCCCTCTCCGCTCCGCCCCCCGCAGCTTCCTCAGCTCTTCTGCGCCACCCGCCCCGTGACGGCGAAGCTAGGACTCTGCTGGGAAGCTGGGTTCCCGCCTGGCTTCCTCGGAGCTGGGACACGACCGCAGAAAGGGCCACGCAAAGGCCGGGCACCAGGAAGCCAGGCGCGGGGGGCATGCGCCCCCAGAGAGGCAGGTGCTTCCCCCGCCCCGGCCCGGCCCTCAGCTGTGGGCTCCCGGGCCGGGGTCGGGGTGGGGGCACGCGGACACCCAGAAGAGTGTTATTTATAGCCGCTTCTGCCGGCGGGTTCCTGCACAGGGTGGCCTGCGGGTCCCCGCAGTTGGAACGAGGAGGGAAAGACTGGTGGCTGGGGCAGAGATGGCCCAGCTGTCCTCCCTGAAGCGTTGCAGAAACTGGTCCCTTCAGACGAGGGCGCAACGAAGGTCGTGGGGGAAGATTTCCCCTTGTTCTTCCACGGCTCCAAAGTAAGCCCTTGGCCCAAGAGAAGCCCAGCGCGGGGCGGTCTGGGCTGCCTCTGCACAGCGGGTTCGCAGTCACTCCGCCTGTAATACGCGCGCGCGGGGAGGCCTGGGCCCTCCGCCCCCGCCGCCCACCCCACCCCTGCCCGGGGCCCTCACACTGAAACCAGCTCCCCAGATCCTTAACGTAAACCAGCCGGCAGAAACAATGGCCCCTTTCTGAATCTCTCACAGCCTCCCCTTTAGGCCTGTGGGTTGGCAAAGGAGACAGATGCAGCTCTCTGTGTGGCTGCCTCCTACCGTGTGGACAGCCCGAGTTTGCTCAGGTGGCAGGAAATGCACACCTGAGGGGAGAGGTGTCCAGTTTTCAGTTTAAGGGGAAGGGCTATGGTGTCCCCACTCACCCCAAAGAGTATTAGGGAGCCCATGAAATAGCTTGTCAGGTGTTACAGGGGTACACTCTGTACAGAACAGTGCTCATCAGCCCAAAGTTTGTGGGTGAGGTCGTTAGATCTCCAGGGGAAAAGCAACAGAACAGCAAGTGTTCCGGAGAGGGTTTCGCTTCCAACTGGCAGCAAGCCTGACGTCAGGCCTGGTACTCGGGGCCCCAGGTGGGGTTCCTGTCCGCCGCACAATCCGCCCTATTGTTCTGTCGAGGCCCTCGCTTCTCCCGGAGTCGCCCTGAGGGGACCAAGCAGGACCCCGCCATAGCTGGGACTGGGGCCGATGGGTCATGTTAATGAGTCTGACGAGCGCGTCTCCAGAGAGTTCGGTGGCCCTGGAATATTCACGATGGGCATAATTTCAGAAAACTTTCTGAAAGTGAAAGGGAATTTTAATTTAGTTTTTTTTTTTTAAACTGAGGAAGTGGGTAAGAGTGGAGAGATACATAGTTAGAGGCCGTTGAAATAAACAATGGCTAAAGCCAGACACACGACAGTAATACTAGTAACCAACCGTTACCACGCACTTTCACATGGCCTTGAACTGTGCTTTCTAGACATTATCTCATTTAAACCTCACCATAACCCAATGAGGTAGGTGCAGGGGCCTCCCGCTTCGTTGCATTACACAGATGTGGGGGGACTGGCCTCCCTCGTCCCCTTCCTGCAGGCTTTCCCACGACCTTCCACCCTCCGCTGGCCGCCAGCTCCTGGTCAGCGACATCTCTGACCTGCAGTTTGTTCCTCTGGGTTGGCTCTTTGGACGCTTTATGTCGACCACGTTCATGGCGGCTCCACCCACTGGAGGGGCTTTGCTGACTCTTGGGTGTCTGCAGAGCTGAAAGCAGAAAAGGTAGCTGGCAAATGCCAACCCCTAGGCCACCACGGGAGTCCGTGACACCGTGCTGTTGTGGTGCTGAGGGCTCACTGGTGGCCGTAACTGAGTGTGTCCGGTGTAAAAGGGGCACAGTCACAGCTGAAGTTACGTTGCGTGGAGCTGAAGATCTTTTTGGTCTGGTGGGATGATCATTTTGCATGTTTTTACAGCAAGTAGGAGATACTGCTTTTAAGTTTCAGCCACTTCCAGAGAGAGCTCTTCTGCCCGAACCCCTCGTGGTCTTTCATTTTCCAAATTTCCTAGACAAGATTCTCACTTAAGTCTTTCTTGTTTATTGTCCTATTCCCAGATCCAGCATAGCTCCTAGCATCTGGTAGACTGATTAAATGAATAATTAATTGAATAAGTGAATCAATGAATCATTAACATTGGGTCCTACATTCCTGGAGATAACCAGATACCATGTCCCTAAGATTTCTGTGGGTCTTAAAAAAGGAATGTCACTTTCAGAAATTTGGAAAGTGTGTCAGTTCAGGTCTTGCAAGCAGCAGACACTGGAGTAGAATTAAAGAGCAGGTTTATTGGGGAAACACACGTGGGAATGAAAAGGAGGAAGCTGGACTGGGTGAGGAAGGCCACTGGGCAGCTGCTGAAAGGGAGGCCAAGCCTGTCCCAGGACCTGGCAGAACAGGCCCCACCACATCCTGGCTCAGTCAGCGAGTGTCTTGTTATCAGGGTCCGAGTAAACAGCCGGAATGAGGGGGTCTCCGTTATCAGCAGGGGGCGAGCACGTTTGTTTTCTTGACTCCTTGCATCCTGGCCGTTGGTGTGCTGAGTACACAATCCCGTTTCCTTAAGTCGTTTCCCTGGAAAAGTGCCGCTTCTCACGCCCAGCCTTTCAGCTGCGCTGCGACTGCGGTTGTGTGGTAGGCACTTCCTCCCACTGCGATCTTTCTGCCCATCATAGTTACAAGGATCGCCATGGCCTTCCTCCTGTCCATTCCTTCATTCCTTCATTCATTCGGTTTTCGTTCATTCCACAGACACCGTGCAAGGGGCACATGAGGTTGTAGTTAGAGGCGTGGGCTCTGCAGCCAGCCTGCCTGGGCTTCATCTCTGTTTAAGATGTGAACATACGTGAATTCCCTCACTTCTTCCCCCCTCGGTTTTCTCATCCATAAATGGGGGTAATTAGAACGCCCATCTCAGAGGTTACCAAGGATTAAAATAGCTAAACAGTGCCGGGCCCAGGTAAGGTAATTAACGGATACCGAGTCAATAATGTCAAGGACGGTCTGGTGGAACGGGAGAGAATGATGCAGGAACGGTCAGGACCAAGGCTGGTGGCTCAGGGAAACTCCGAAGTTCTGCATCCTGGCACTCTTTGCACATGGGGGTCTAAGAATAAGGAAAATTACATCATTCTGGTAATCATTGATTAACATTAGTCAGCATAGTGGTAGCTCTCCTCAAAAATGAATATGAACAATAAACTTCTTTTTAAAAAATAGAAAATGACCTGGTTCGTGTACATAAAGTTTTTAAATAAACAATTTTGTAATGATTAAGATAATATAAGCAAAATGCAGTAATACTGTTATATATACAAAATACTTAAATATGTATTTGCACACCCTAATCAATTTCTCAGTCATAACTCAGGGAGTCCTTTATATTTTTGAAGAGTGTGTTTATTTCAGTGTCGTTTTATTCTTAATTTAAAAAATAAAATTGGCTGCCAAATCATTTACACTTGCATTTAAGGGTTAATATACTTGAAATTGACCCTTCTCTGTGGATCAAGCTATTTTAAATCGAGAAAATACTCTCTCTAGAAGTGCTAAATAATACACTTAGCTCAGTGCAAATGCAGCTAAGTGGAAGATAATCTTTTTTTTTTCCTTTTTATTGTTAAATTTATTGGGGTGACATTGGTTAGTAAAAATTACATAGGTTCCAGGTGTACAATTCCACAATACATGATCTATGTGTTGTGTTATATACACTCGTTCATCACCCAGAGTCAGTTCTCTTTCCATCACCATATATTTGTGTCCCTGTCCCTTGAGTCTAAGATATGCTTGATTCTAATATTTTTAAATTGGATTGTGTTAATATTTCAGCCCAATACACTTCGCTAGGAATGCCTTTTGCCCCTATTCAGAGCATCTTTATTCAACAGAGATTTTTACAAGGCCTGAGTTGTCAAATAATTTCTTGCTATATATGATTTTTTTCAATGTTTCACTAAAATTAGATGTAAAATAGCAGGCCCTTTTCAATTATATTCCATTTCAGTACAGAGTATAAATTGATCTAATTAAAAATAGGAACTTCATCAAAATATCCTTCCCACAAGTCAAGGTGTTGCACAACTCTGAGCTCCGGCAGTTTGATTTCTGTGCATCCCCCCTCGCTTTGGTCGAGACTACGTCAGTGCATCCCAGTGTGAGCTTGTTGTAGATAATCACAATTTGTAAAAAGCTGCACAACCTGAATTTTTTGTGTTCCATTTGTTGAATAATTCATTAAACTATTCCAATTGATTTTCATCAAAATGTAACCAACGTTTAAAAGATTATTCCAAAAGAACTCGGTAGTATTCCAGGACAGAGAGCGTGATTTACCATGTAGTTATTTGGAGCCTCAAACATTTTAAACATCAGATCGCTGATGAGCAAAGAGGAAGGAAGAAAATGGGTCCTGCCCTGCTAACGTTGTTGCTGTTGATACATGGGGTTTGTTTGTTCTGAGAGAGAACGTTGTAGTTTACGTATAGAAACATTTGTAATTTTCAACAATGACAGGGAGCTCCCTGGTGGTGTAGTGGCTAAGGCTTCGGTGCTATCAACGCTGTGGCCTGGGTTCGATTCCCAGCCAGGGAAATACCCACATTAAAAAAATAAAATAAAAAAGATATTTTCCACAACGACAGTTGCTCTTGCCTTTGGTGAGACATCGCCGTTGTTTGGATGTGTTCCTGAATTATGTGCTCCTCACAGTTCCCACGTTCATCCTGCTCCATAGCTTCCTTAATCTGCTAAGAACATAATTTTCCCCAAACCTGAGCTCCCCTCGAAAACGGTGTTCCAGTTTTTACTGCAGAAGTACGTCTCCAATGTTGGATTTTTGAACCGAATTTATAACAGTGTTTCCAACAGCGTCACGTGTTTTGCCTGAGAATAAACGTCCAACCATTTTATTTTGATTTCATGACTTGTGTGGGGGAAAACATCACACCGTCGTTGCAACTCACCGGTTTTCTACTTGAAGTGTTGGAGGACTCGTACAGAAAGGGCCTCGTGCAGCTGGTCAGCGTTCTTCTTTTGCTAAGGTCACCAGTGCACTTACAGCGATCAGTTCACTTTCTGTGTGAACACACTTGGCTTGCAAACGGGCCAGACTAAGGGAGGAGAGCGGCCGTTGGATGTAAATGCGAAGCCAGGCCTGGCAGGGCGGTGCTCCATGGGCACACCTTCTGCAGCGCCGGGCCAAGTCGTCGCTTGGGGGCGTAGCCTTCTTAATACAGTTCTGACTTCTAAGCTGGACCGTCTTCAGTAGATTTGCATCTGGTTTTTATGTGATCAGTGTGTCACCAGGATCCCATGATTGATGGTAAATGTCGTAGAGAATTTTTACAAGTTACGTATTCGTCAACTCCCTTGTTGACAATGGCAATTTAGTAGTTTTTCATTTAACATGCACATTTTTTTTTTGGTTCAGTTGCTGCTGAAAATATTTATAGCCAAATGTTAAGTGTTATCGAATAGTAAAGCAATTGGTTGCCATTGTATGTCATGTTATAAATGCAAAACCTCTGTCTACCCCAAGAGGATGCGTGTGACTCATTATGCACTTCACTGCAGGACTGCTCGGTCTCCAACTCCAGCTTATTTTACACAGGAGCCTGACCATTTCCCTTATTTTCCCGACTACAGTGACTGGAGGCCCGGAGGGTTTGTGCATCTTTCAGGCCACTGTACTGGGCAAGACACACCTGGGTGGTACAGCACATGGCCAGCAGGAGCAGGGATGTGAAATCCATCTCCCCTCACCGTCCAGCACCAGAAAGACAAATACACGTATGCATTAGCAGTGAGTGCCCTGCATGCTGTCCCCGAAGGGGAGATGCTAGTTACCACCTGTTCTGGTTCTCATCTAGAAAAGCTCAGGAAAAGGGAGCGGTCACTGCTGGCCATCTTCCATGTTTAAGCACGCATTAAATCAAGAACCCTGTTTACAGCACATGCATCTTATATTTGCACACCAGACCAGACCATGGCAGAAGCTGGCAGTACAGAGGACATCTCCCAAACTCCAGCTAAATTTAATGCAGTCTTCACTAACAGGATGTTATAGAAAAATGAAACATCTGGGACAAAGGCTAAAATCTGCGCAGGACACCAGGAGTAAGCTGAAACTGTTCCAGGACGAACTGTGTCCCTGGCAGAAGTGAGGTAAGCAGGCATTCCTTTGGGAAGGGCACCCAGCAGTAAGGGAGGTCAGGACAGGTTTCTTGGGACAGGGAGTACCCAAGCGGAACCTAAAATGATAAGTTGGAAATTGCCAGGCAAAGTATGAAAAGCATTTTAAAAATAAGAGCTGTGTGTAAGCTGTGTGATAACTGTCTCATTTAGTTGTCACAAAAACCCCATGGGTAGATACTATTACCGTGATTTTATATACGCGGCTAAGGGATTTGTCTGAGGCCCCCACCCAGGACTTGGTGAGGCTGGGACGCACGCAGAGGTCTGTGGCTGTGGCATGCGTGTCCCACCCCTGGCAGGTCCCCCAGGCGGTTCTGTCTCTACAATGGCTCAGAACAAGAGGTGGCATGCAAACGGGCAAAATGCAAGCCATGTTGGCAAAAACAGGGGTGGGGTGGGTCTGATGAAAGATGCTGCTGGAGGGAGGTGAAGGCCAGGTTGGGACGGGCTTGGGGTGCCAGGCCAACTTTAGAAGTTTGCCTTGAGTTTGACCCTGGTTTAATTCTGAGAGTTGCAAAGAGCCACACCAAAGCTCCGCTTCTCCATGAAGACCTGCAGGTGACAGCCACCTTCACTCGCCCCCTACTGTCCCTCTCTCCCACCCATACTGCTTATGTTTACAGGTGAGCTTTAGCTGAGGCTGAGGTCAATGCAGTTAAATACTTCATTGAAGACTGTCACAGAGTTTCCTTGCTGTTCTGTGTGTGCGTAGGTAGCCTCTCAAGCAAAAACCTCAGGTTTTTAAAGGCAGAGATTGGCGCCTTATAGAAACTATAGATTTTTATTTTAAACAACAACCCCTCTTGGTGCTGAGCCCACAGGAAGTGTTCGGAAACACTTTTGATGATGGAAAGAGGGTTGTCAGTGAAGGAACTTTGGGTTGCATTCAGTCCAGTACTTCATTGCAGTCATGTGCCACTTCAAGTATGAGGACATGATTGCAGAACTGCCTCGTCAGGCAGGCGATTTCCTCATTGTGCGGCCCTCAGAGAGTGACCTGCACAAACCCAGATGGCAGAGCCTGCTCCTGTAATCGTATGTGCCATACTTTCCTGTGATGGTGCACAGCAGGTTTGCTTGCACCTGCATCACACAGACACGTAAGTAACGTTGTGCAATAGCAGGTTTTCAGCTCCGTTATCATCTTATGGGACCACCATTGCACCTGTGGTCCGGTGTTGACCATTATGATCTGGCACGTGACCCTATCTCAAATTTTTACAGATTCCTTGAGCTTGACCTTGGTTTAATTCTGCCTCTTGACACTCATTAGCTTTGTGTGGTCCCCCCAAACTTACTCTACGGTTGTTTGTGCCTGGGGCTCCCATCTTATCTGCTTAGCCTTGCATTATGGTTGCATTTGCTACCTCCTTGCCTGCCCCATCCGAGTAGCAGGCTCATTCCAGACCTTCAAGGTCAAGTGAGTCCAGGTGGGCAGGCAGTTGATGCACTGATACCTCATTTGCCACTCTCACTGGTGTGTTACTTGATTTTAAATGCAAATGATTAATCTTTACTGGTTTTGGTAAACCTGGCCAGATCTGCACAGGACTCGAACCCTGGAACTGTGTTACACAACGTGACTACTGCTAGTGACTTGTGGTGGTAATTAAAAACAAAAGTTCCGACCCTTAGTCACTCTAGTCACATTTCAAATGCTCAGTGGCCATGTGTAGCTAGTGGCTACCCTAATAGCACAAATTTAGAACCTTTTCATCACTGCAGAAAGTTCTGTTGGAACAAGGCAATTGATGTGGGGTAAGAGTATTGACTAAATTAGCAAATTCTGGAGCCCAAACTGAGCTGTGTAAAAAGAAGTTTTAACAAGTGGTTCTTATTCTGGCTTATTTATTATTTAACATCATATTAATAGAGTTCCTAGGGATAAAATTACTCTGTAGCACTCCCAGAATGATTTGTTTCCCTATCTATGACCTCCGTCTTCGAGGCTTGAATTTGTGTCTGGCGCAGAAAGGGCTCAAAACCACTTGGGAGGATGAATGAATAAACCCTTAGAAATGTCATTTCATTTTCTCTATTGCTAACCATAGCTATTAGTCTCATCGCTTATATTCTGAGATGCACCAATTTTTTAAACCTATGTTTAATGCTGTGTATTATTCTGAGAATATGAAAGAAAGAAAAAACATTCAAGAATGACACATAAATTTATTTGAATGAAAATATGAGAAAACTGTGCTGGGGGACACAGAAGGAACCATGTGGAGTCACTGGAGGCCTTATGTGGGGGTGTCATAACCCCAATTTGTCTTTGTTGTGGAGCTGGCGGGAGCTGGCACGGGTCATCATGACTTTGGATGGCCACAGGTGCCCTGTCCCTCGGCCAAGGAAGGCCGTACAGATGATGAAAAGCTGGCTTCCTGTCCTTTTTCTTTCCCTGGAGGTCCCTCTGCTGCGCCCTGTGATGTTTATCTGGGCTCTGCAGACCTTTGGAATGATGTCATCCAGGAAGTTCAGTCCCTTTGATACAATGATCTCTGCATCCTTGGCCCTTTGTTCTCAGAGAGGATGACCAGTGACCCCCATGCTTCTTACGTGATAGGGACAGCTGTCGCGAGGTGGGATGCCAGGTGCAGGCTTGTGTGTGCGCATGTCCCTCCCCAGCTGTCAGGGTGGGGGCCGATGGTGCAGGTGGGGTCCCCAGTAAAGGAGAAAGGAGAATTTACCCACATGGGGACTCTCTCTCTCTCTCTCTCTCTCTCTCTCTCACACACACACACACACACACCCCATCATGACAAAGCCAGTGGTGTTTCCTCTTCAATTCATCTTAGTTGACAACCAGTTAGACCAGTTCCAAGGGCTCATTCTTCCCTGAAGGGGTGGGGGCGGGTAACTGTTTTGGAATGAGATTTTTCCACAATCCTGAGCCCACCTCTTCATGCCTTTTACTATACTCTTCCCTGTTTTATGTGGGCACCTTGCAATATTTTCTACGCAATGGGGATTCTCCCGTGTTGCAGGCCTTTCCCAAACCCTATCACTTGTGCCCCATTTCCTACATCCCCACTCCCCAAAACTGGCTCTGCTAGGAGGGATTACAATGACCAGTGTGGGGAGGGGCGGAAGGGGTGGGCGATGCCCGGGATGTCCAGCCACCTCCGACGTCCTGTCGAACAGCCAGGAGGCCTGTGGAGTGTGCAACAGGTCAGTCACTTCGGTCTTGTTCCATTCTGAGACCGCGTGTCTGCTCACACGCTGTCCCT